>PVKN010000889.1:0-61519 GCA_004027915.1 Capromys pilorides
CAAAAAATTTCTTCTCATTGAACTAAGAGAAAGTAGTTGTATGCACAGTCCAGTATTGCATAATCACAATGGATTACTAGCAGAACTAGCAATGCTGGAAGCTGTTGATTGAAGCCTTTTACAGCTCAGCATACTAACCTAAGCTTTATGTTTTATGCCTCATGGTTAAACTTTTCTGCTGGGTGGTTAAGGGCAAGTTAAAGCAAGACCTGCATAATAAAACATGTAACTTGTGTAGCTCCCAAGGTCAGTCAAATCCCCTCAGGATTTACTTTGGAACCAGGTACAGTGCTGTGTAGAACTGTTGTCAGTGTTTATTTTACTTTCAGACAGGATCTCCCTAAGTTTCCCAGGCTAACCTTGAACTTAAGATCCTCCTGCCTCGGCCTCCCAGGGAGCTGGGTTATAGGCATGTGTTCCCATGGCTAGCTACATGCCTCATAATTTTAATATTTGTAGTTATAAATCATTTATGCTAAGTTATAAAACATTTCTCAAATATGTGTTTACGTATAAATTTTA
This sequence comes from Capromys pilorides, assembly GCA_004027915.1. Taxonomy (NCBI): domain Eukaryota; kingdom Metazoa; phylum Chordata; class Mammalia; order Rodentia; family Capromyidae; genus Capromys; species Capromys pilorides. The sequence continues at coordinate 523 of PVKN010000889.1, forward strand.
GTAAATACTGCAATGCTCACACATCTATTTGCTACCCACATGTTATATCCATTTCACATGGCTCGCCCCGTGGGTGGCCGGCCTGGCTAATTTCAGAGCAGCTTCAAACCCAGGGCTCCATGCTGCACTCTAATCCTAAGCTACAAAGGCCATGTCTTAGTTTCTCTTTACTTGTTGCTAGGACAAATACCCGACACCCAAAATGAAGGAAGGGAAGGTTTATTCAGCTCGCAGTTACTGGAGGTTTCAGTCCATGTTCAGCTGGCCCAAGGCTGAGTGGAACAGGGCAGAGAGCATCCAGTTCATGGTGGTAGAACAGCAACAATCGCAACAGAGGCAACTGACCAACCAAAGCAGCAGAAAGCAACAGCATGAGTCTGTCTCTCTTTATATCATAGTCAGGCTCTCTGCCTCAGCCTATCTGCCTTAGGCCACACCCATAATCCCAGAAGGCCTCAGACCCATAGTCCCATCCATACTAAAACACATAATCCCAGTGGATCATGAATCAAGTAATCCCAGCAGTACTCAGACCCATAGTCCCATCAGTACTAAAACACATAATCCCAGTGGATCATGACTCAAGTCTCAAACTCTAGAAGTCCCCGCCCCACAACTGCATGAGGCTTTGAGGGGACAACTAGACACAAACCATAACAGAGGCCAACATGCCCAGGCTCCCACAAGAGCCCGGACTGAGGACCCCAGACCTCAGACAGCCTGGTCCCTCCAGCCCTGCCTTCAACCTGCACCACCACCATGAGCAAGAAGAACCTGGTGTTGTGAGAAGACTGTAAAGGCAGGAGCCGGGTGGCCCCACGGCAGGGACGGTCAGTGCCGGGAGCAGAATGCTGTTGGTGCCTCTCTGTCTCTCTGCCTTGTCTCTGTCTCTGTCTCTGTCTCTCTATCTCTCTGTCTCTTTCTGTCTTTGTCTCTGTCTGTTTCTATGTCTCTGTCTCTCCCTCCCTCCCTTCCCCTTCGTGTCTCACTGCCCATCTCTGCCCTCTCTTCCTCTTTCTACCTTCTGTGTTGTCCGCAATCCTCTCCAGCTCCAAGCTGTCGAGGAAAGTCCTAAGCCCCTCTCGGATCAAGAGTTTGTTCCTGGAAGGCCGCGTGGCCAGGATGGGTCCTGCGGAGCCTGTGGTATCTCCACCCAGGCTGCGTCTCTCTAGTGTCCATTCCTGGCGTGTGTAGCACGTTCTTCAAATTCTGCAAGCCTGGCGCACGACTTACGGGGAGCAGCTCTGCCCCCTTGTCTGCACCTCCAGAACCTCCCTGGACCTCGGCCTCTCACGCCCTATTAAACCAGCTCTTTTCCCACTGGTTCCTTTGTGAAGTCGTGGAGTGAAACCTAGCATAACTTCATTTGTGGAATTAGGTTTCGAATATGTGAAAAGCTCTATGTGCGATAGGACTCATATGGAAACCCTGTGAGCCAGGGATTGGGGATGTGGCCTGTTGTCACACTCAGAGTGGCAGGGATTGGGGGTAGAGCTGGCAAACCTGGAGAAGTCCCTCAGTGAGCAGCTGCCCAGCCTGGCACAGCCACCTCCTACCTCCCCCAGGGACCCGTGGGCAGCGCTGGAACTTTCTGTATTTGCCAGTGTTATAAACTAATTCTTCGCTTGTCCCAGGCAGAAATACTTTGTGCTCAGCGTGGAAGGGTTTGCAAGCTCAGAGGCTGCCCCAGAGTGTCACCTGGTCCCCGTAAGATCACGGAGAGGGGAGGGAAGGACCCCAGGGGCACAGCAGCATAGACCTGTGCCAACCTAGCCTCCCCAGCCTGCCAGGCACTAGCGAGCTGGGGATCCCCTGGATCCCCTGGGGAGAGTAGAGACCCACCTCACATCCTCAGTGGTCCCAGGATGTGGATGACAGAAGCAAGTGGCTCCCAGTGGCCCCCGTGGAACATTCATCTGGATGCGTCCAGCCCTGTCCAGCGGGGAGAGAGGCAGGCAACCTGGCCAGCTTCCCGCTCCTGCGTGCTCTATTCCTCATGCCTTTATTTCCTCTGCACACTGCGGGATGCACTGCTCCTCCTGGTGAACACCTCTGCCCCAAGCCGAGCCACCAAGTCCTAGCCCACAGCCGCTCCTCAGGGGAATCCCGCCTGCTCCACCCCAGGGGACCACTGTTGGCCCTTCTAGTCCAGCGAGCGGAGGTGGGAGTGGCCAACACCACAGCTAACACAAGAGTTCAGTTCTTGGCTTTGGGTTTCCCAGGTGCTTTGACTGTCGGGACAGAGAACAATAACCAAGAAAGAGCAAATCTTTGAACTGCAAAGTGGTTTTGAGAGGGTGAGGTCTGAACCCACAGTGCAGGGTGGGGAGAACATCAAAAGTCCCCACCTAGGACCCTGGAGCGGTCCTGGGGCTGGGAAGCAGGACCCCGGGGTCCCACGCCCTGGGACCCCAGAAAGAGGACAAGGCACCCCTCACTGTGGCCTTCAGGAGGACCTGGTGACACCGGGACCGTGGGGAGGGAAAGTGGTCTTCTTGCATCTGCTCCACACCCCCAGCCACAGTGCGGGCCACGGGGAGGGGCGGGGCCACAGACTGTTGTGGCTTTGGGAACTGTGGGATGTCAGGTCTAGGAGTTGCTCTCTGAGTGTGCTCAGCGCCCAGGTGTCTAGTCCACCGCCCTGGGCGAAGGACAGGGGTGCAGCGGGCCTGGGCTGTGGCAGGGGTGGGTTTGTTCACACACCTATGTGCCCGTCAGTGTACTGAGTTACTATTTTTTTTTTTAAGCGGGACTAGGGTTCAAACTCACAACCTTGCACTTGCCAGGCAGGAACTTGTGCCACAGAGCTATCTCCCTGGTCCCTTTGAGTTACTATTTTGATAGGATAGACTGTGAGGTCTGTCCAGAGTAGGCCCTTCCAGACCACTAACACTTACTTTAGAAATAATCTTAGTGTCTGCTCAAAACAATCAAACCTGCAAGGAGTAAGAGGACGGGTCCCCTTTGCCCAAACTTTTGGTCTAAAGCTCACATAGCTCAGTTTCTAAGCGTGAGACAGAGACAGGGACAGGGACAGAGACGAGGACCAACTGAGACTGCGCTGTAGCTGTCCTGGGCAGTGCCCCCTACCGGCCCCGCTCGAGCCCTGCACCAGGTCCACACCAGACAGGGCCACCCCAGAGCCCCCAGCATCCTCACCTGTCAGACCTGGGGCTGCGGGAGGAGTCGAGGAGCTGCTGTGAGACTGCCAGGGGGAAAGCAGCCCTGGCACGAGGGAGGCTGGCGTCTGCTGGGAGGACACTCCGGAAGCAGGCTTTGCCCTGGCTGGGCGACACGGGTTCTGTGTCCTAGGAAGTGGCCCCAAGCTGGAGAGGTCTCCAGTGGAGGTCACTGTGTGGAGGGCACGGGCCTGGGACTAACCCACTGGGACAGCAGCCCAGCTTGCTCTACTAAGGATAGGCCGATTTGGGGGCACCCTGGCCCAGTCCCCGGCATGGCCACAGTGGTCTCAGCTGAGTGGCACCAAGGAGATGTGCGGGTGAGCTGGGTCACACAGGAAGAAGCATTTGGGAAGGTTCCCCGTGTGCCAGGGTGCAGATGGGGGTGGGGTTCCGCCCTGCCAGCACCCACAGGATGCCTGGCATGCAGGGGGACTTCTGTCCATCTTGCTGTGGGGGACAGAACTGGAGCGGAGGCCCTGTTTGGCGGCAACTGTGTCTGCTCACAGTTGTTTTGTAAGTCAGCGCTTGCGTAGCTGCTGGCCACGTGGTGGAGCCTCGCGTGGACCGGGGCCGTGGGAGCAGCACAGGAAGTGAGGCCCCGCAGAACTCGAGGTTTTGCAGGATTCTTCCAGATAACTGAGACTGGGAGATTTTGGCAGACACGGAAGGTCAGGGGGATTTGCCGTGGTGGCAGTGAGGCTGTCTGAGGGTTGAGGCTCCCACAGGTTGAGGACTTCCCAGCCACTCCTGCAGGGCTGAGCTGGCCTTGGTGGCTTTTCTTTGTTGGGGACGGAGCTTTTGTGATGCAGCAGAGTTGGATCTTTTTTTTTTCCCAGAGATACTTGTCGCTGCCTGGATGTTCAAGGACTACCTACAGGTCCTCAGGGAGAGGCAGGCTGCAACCCATGACGGCAAGCGACAGTCTTTCCACTGTTGCTCAGCCCCACCCCAGATGTCTGTTCTTTGTGTTCATTTTTACCCAAAGCTCCTGCAGGGGGAGGGGATGGTCTCAGAAAACCTAAGGGGAGCTTTGGGTGGGGGCTTCCTATCCCTGAAGGTCTGGGTGGGGCCCTCGCTCCTGGGGTCGAGGTCAGAAGCACCCACTGCCATCTGCATCTGCTGGGACTCCCACAAGGGTCCGGCCGCTCCGGGGGGTGCTGCTTTGCTGGGAGCTGCACTCTGAGCCCCAAGAACAGGGTCTAATCCAGTGACCCCACGGTGCATCTGGGCAGGGTGGTGACGCAGGCCCCCTGGAGCTCAGAACAAAGTCGGCCCTGGGGAGGAGGACCCTATGCAGCCTCCTGCTGGAGACCCAGCTCCACATCTCACAGCACAGCAGGGAGGTGACCTCCGAACTGCGCAAGCGCACCAAAGCCTCGTGCGCAGGAAGGATGCGGGGCCAGGGCTGTGTGCATGCCTTCTGCCTGTGTGTGAGGACTGGGCCAGGACGCCGCTGGCTGAGCCGCATGGCACCCTAAGGGGCTCCCCTGGGGCCTCAGCTCCACACCAGATGCAGCTGATGGTCTGCGTCAGCTAGACCCTAACTCTCGGCCGTTTCAGAGTGATGCCCATGCCCAAGACCTGCCCACAAGTGGGCACATACTCACCCAGAAGGCCACCAGGAACGTCTGGCCCATCAGTGGCGAACCTCTTAGAGATGAGTGCCCTGAGCCACAGCCCAAGGCCCACTTATGCATGGAGAAGTAGGAACGCTGGTATTACACCAGAATTCTGAGGCTTCCATTTACAAAAACAGCTCAAACATTAACATCTTTTAAAAAAAAATCTGGTACGGGGTCTCACTATGCATCTCGGACTTGTAGTGATCCTCCTGTTTTCAGCCTCCCCAGGACTGGGATTACAGGTGTGCACCACCACGCAGGGTCTCAGTGGCTGGCTCAGCACTCTTGGGGGTGGGGCTGGGGTGCCACGCGGTGTCAGGGATCAAAACCTGGCCCCTGCCCTTGCCCAGGCCGGTGCTTAGTCCACTGAGCTATCTCGCCATCCCAGCATCTCCTGCCTTAAGAGGAAAACATCTAGCGTGTATATCATGGGTTCCCCGCACTCACCTAGGAGGGGCCCAAGCGTCCACGTCCCCTCAACATGCTTATTTCACGTGCTCTGTGGGGTTTTCTTTAGAACCCACAAGGTTGGAGGTATCGACACAACCAGTGGGCTTGCAATAGAAATGAGTACATGGAGAAGAACGACCCCTGGGTGGGTCTTGGGTGACTGCCCTCTACCGGGGAGGAGAGGGCGGTGGGTCTCAGGAGGACGACCCCGGCTTCGGTGGTGCCCCGCTGAAGAGCTGGTGACCCCCAGAGGCTCCTGTGTTCAGTGGTGCGGCTTCGCGGGAAGGTGACGAACTCCGGCTCGTTGTGCTCATCCGCTGCTAACCCACCGCGGACCTTGTGGCCAGGAGGTGGGGCGTGGCCTGGGGCGTGGCCTGGGCGGGAGTCTCCGCCTCCCAGCTCCCGCCCTCTGGCTCACTCAGCTTCCGGGTCCCCACAGTGCGAACAGGACGGCTCCGCAGGCCTCGGAGCGGCCAGCAACGGTTCAAATCCTCCAAACTCCACGAGTGCCGTGGGTGTTCGATGTACCGTGAGCCGGCGATGAGGTACCGACCAGGCAGCAGTGACAGGCGCGCCTCTCTCGCGTAAACCACTGTTCATTTTGGACTTCTGAGCAGGGACACAACGTCTGAGCTGAGCAAGGGAGCCAGAGTCTGCGCACGAAGGATGGACCGGGCGGGGCCGTCTGTGCCCATCAGCCTGCGCCTGAGGACAGGGCCAGGACAGCGCTGACTGAGCCACGCGCAGTCCTCAGCGGCGCCTTTGGCACCTAAGCTGCACACCAGATGCAGTCGGTGGTCCGGGTGGCAAGCACGGCGAGCCGCCCACTCCGCCTCAGGTCAGTCCTCAGGATGGTGAAAATGCCTTGCAGCGTTTAAAATGCTAACATCGCCCCAGTGTGCGGGAAAATGTAGGAAAAGAAACAGGAGTTGGTGAGGAGACCCTGAACCACGGGCTACGTGAGGCTGCGTGGGCAGCAGGAGCAGCTGGGCCGAACAGAGGGCAGGCGTGGCAATGGGGACCCGGGAGTGTTAGGGGTGAGTGGACAGTCGGCCTGGCCCCGGCAGCACGTGTGTGTGTATGCGCACGCGTGTGTACTAGCATGAGTGTGCATGCGTGAGATATTTCTTGCCTCTATTCTCATTTCAACTAGCTACATAAATAAATTTGGTTGAACAGAGTGAAATGATTTTTTCGATTTTGAGTTCATTTTTCAGTACAAAAGCGCGGTCGCGCCTTTCTCCGTGGAATCGCAGGCCTACTCACATCCACCCGTGGAGCTGGGGCCATCATCAAGGGCCGCCCGGGGCAGCCGGGCATGGGTGAGGCCTCTGCCGCGCTGATGGAGCTTGGCGAGCTGGCATGGAGACCACTGAGGACAGCTGCGGAAGCTCCGTCATGCAGCCCTGTGCTACACTCTGGTTCTTTTTTAAAAATTCAGGCTTGCTTTTAATCAGCATATTGAGTTTTAAAAAAATTATGTCTTTGGTACAGGGTCTCACTACGCAGCTCAGACTCGTAGTGATCCTCCTGTTTTCAGCCTCCCTAGAGCTGGGATTAGAGGCATGCGCCACCACACTTGGCCTCAGTGGCTGGCTCAGTGCACTCTAGGGTGGGGCTGGTGTGGCATGTGGTGGCCGGGGTTGAACTCTCCTTAGGGCTGGGCATGAACTTGCCACCCTCCTACCTCCACCCCCAGAGGGCTAAGGTTACAGGCAAGTACTAGCAGGCCAGGCTCCCTTTGGACCTGGGGACGCGTCCTAGTGGCATGCCCAGGAGGGCAACTGTGTCTCTGCGGCTGCTCTCTCTCTCAGGGTGCCCTGTTCTGGATGGGACCTCCCCAGCGTGAGCCACAGCAGCCCTCCCCCTCCTGCAGCCACTCAGGCTCATGCGGTGAGGAAACCTTAGGGACGCCCGGGCTCTGCCTCCTCCTCGCCTTTCGCATGGGCGGGCCATCCTGGCACAGGCTGCTGCCTGCAGGAGTAAAGGACTCTGGTGGGGTGCACAGTGACAGACTTTATTCACTTCCAACCTGAACTTCCTGGGAGCGACTCGGTGAAGGCAGGTTTTCCAAAGGGCACAGCCAGCGATGCCAGCGATGCCAGTGCGGTGGTGCCCACCCTGCCCCCCAAGACATAGACAGCAGAGGCATGGGGTGGAGGGGGTCTCAGCGACACTGGCCCACCAGTGTCTCTCGGTGGCTTTGGCGACTCTATAGACTTGGAGCTGTCTCCTAGGACCAATGCCCCATTCATCCCTCCTGTGCCAGCCCGGAAGGCAAGAGAAAGGGGCATCGCCGGCTAGGAGGAGCGAGTACTGTGCCCACCTTCCTGAAATGTGACTGTCCCCAAGCCCAGCGCAGGGTGAGGGCTGTGTGGCCCAGACTCCAGGGGCCTTTTCCCAGAGGTATCCAGGGACGGGGCACCAGGAGCTGCTCCTCCACAGCAAGACACCGGCTCTGCTGCCTTCCCGGAGTGAGGTGGAGAGGGTGGAGCCAGCCCGTGCAGGGGAGGCCCCCCGGGCCTCGCCCCTGCCAGTTCCCTGAGTTTGAGTGAAACGCATACCAGGGCACTTTCCCTGCCAGCCCTGAACCACAAGAAGCTGGGGACATGGCACACACGCCATTCACAGCACCAGTGTCCCCTGAAGTGCCATGCCAGGCTCATCTATGACACCTGTCTGAGGTCCCCCAAGGTAGAAGGGGAAGGGTGGCCGGACCAGAGACTCGGGCACCATCTGGTGCCACCAGAAGCGCCTCCCCAGTACGGATGCTGCTGTGGAGACCGGCGGCACAGAGGCCCTGCCTCTCAGCCGTGGGACAATGAGGTGTGGGCCACAGACCCAGCAAGAGCCACTCCTCAGGGTGGCTTCTGCTAATGGAGCTGGCACAGTGGGTGCTGGTCACCCAGAGACAGGACGGGGTCTGTGTTGCAGTAGCTCAGGTTTCCCAGAAGTGAGGTCCTTCCCAGCACCCCAGCCCAGCCCCTGAGCACCTCTAGCCGGGGACTGGGCAGATGCCTGCAGGTGGCAGGTGTGGGCACCGGGGGGCAGGGCTGCAGCATCCCACGTGGTCCTTCGCGGCCTCCTCACTCCTCTGCATCCCCCTCCAGCTTCCCAACGAGGTGCTGGTAGGTGTTTCTCTCCGCCTCCCAGGAGTGCCGCCTGCTCACGTAGGCCTTGCCGTTGGCCACGAGCTCCTTCTCCAGCGCAGGGTCGCTCACCAGTCTCTTGGCCAGGTGAACAAACTCCTAAAGAAAAATAAGTGTCGGGGGAGAGAGACAGATGGAGTCTGTGGAGGGGACCTGACAAGGGCAGGCAAAAGACAGGGTCTGCGTTGCTCCTGTCCCCCCCCCCCTGCCTTTCTCCTCTTCTCCAGAAGAGGGCTTTCGGGGGGGGGGGGGGGCGGGGGGCTCCTCATCCCACAGTTCCTGGGATTAAGGATGCCTGCTAGGTTAGGGAAGCCGGACCAACGTGTGTGGCGCAGGGGTAACCTTGGCACGACATTTAGCCCCCGGCCCTGCCTCACTGGCTCTGCTCCCTGCGCCCCTCTGCCCCTCTCCCATGGCACCCCTGCCTTGGAGCAGCCGATGGGGGCCTGCCCGTGCTGGAACCATGAGCCCAGGAAGCCTGCCCTGACTGCCAGGAGTTTGCGGCAGCGCCAGATCGACCAATAAAGTTGCACTGTTGGCCCACTGGAAGAGCAAACAAATGGATCGATCTCCCCTCCTTGAAGTCATGGGTGTCGGTGTTCGCATCCAGTGACTGGAAGGCTGGTGGCAAGGACAGGGGTACGTGCGAGGGTTGGATGGAGAAATGAGACACAGGTGCATGCACACAGAAACGTCAGGCCTTGGGTGGGCAGCGTGTGCAGTGTGATAGTCGGGGACCTGTGCTCCAGAGCCAGAACCCTGGGCACAAGCAGTGTGTCCTGCTGATGCCAGGACGTACCTGGCACACACATGCATATATGCAGATGTGAGCACATACCACAGAGACACAGTCACATAAACCAATTCTCACTTCTGTACACATGTTCACACTCACAGGCTCTTTGCATACGTGTATCCAAAGCACGGATCTGCAAGCACACATGTGCACATGTGTACACACACACATGCACATGCACACGCACACATGAGGATGGTCCTCTGCAAGCATACAGTGCTGTCCGCGACCCTTCCGTCCCTTTCCTTCCCTAGCTCGACAAAACCCGTTGCTTTCTTGCTAATGGCTCAAGCACAATCTGGGGTCCCACAGCCGTCCTTCTCAGATATGAGGCCTAGCATGCAGCACAGGACCGGGGGACTTCAGCTGCGTGTCCTGGGACGCTTAGTGCAGGGAGGGCTCTGGGGTGGGCTCTGTGCTCCAATCTCTCCGCACAACCTCACTCAGTTGGTGGCCTCTTCTGTGAAGAGCTGGGTCTGAGAATGGGCACTGGGGCGGCGTGGCCCCGGATTTCTGCCTTGCCCAGCCCCGTGTACGCCTGGGCCATCTCTTGCTCCTGCTCATTACTTATTGATGCTCATTGGCGGGGTGCAGAGAGGGGCAGGCGCCTGCCGACCAGATCTAACATCCCCGCCTTCCTAATTAGGAACGTTAGAATTACTGTGGTAGTAAAGAGCGCTCGGGGACAGGAGGGTAGCATTCACTATTTATCACCCTTCGTGTAAGCCTCGAGCCTGGAGCCAGGAGCCAGGAGCCACTTTACCTCACCTGCCTCTGCCCATGGAGGGAGGACAGGGGTTCTGGGCCACCCTGACCCCCTTCCCTGCATTGGGGTAATGACGGCCGCTACTTCCTGGTGCCGAAAGGATTAAATGAGCTACTACAGAGAGGAGCACGGGGCTGGGCCTCCCACAGGCTCAGCTGGGGGCTCCATGCCCCATGTGGCCTACCTAAGCCTCCCTGGCCGAGGTGCCAGGTGGACATACAGTGCCGAGCCACCTAAAAGCAATCTCACGTAGTCTCAGAATTATTGTTAATTAAACAATGATTGGCTTTTACAGCTAGCAACATAACCACAGTATTTATGAGCATGGAATTATATTTTTATGTGTTATGTATACAGTTCAGAGTAAATTGGTGTTCTTCTCACAATAAAAACATATTTATTCCCAGCTCAAGGCAGGCCAGTCTTCGTATTCATGTTATTTGAGAGGCCAGAGCTTGGGTGTATTATTTTACGATGCCAATCGCACATGTGATTTATCTACTTTGAGGACTTCGGCTGAAACCCAGGGCCTTGCGCCTTAGTTTATGACAAACCCTGAGTGGCAGTTTGTAGGAGAAGGTTGTGACACATTACTCCTTTTTATGTAGGAAATCAGAGAGATAAAAGCCCTCAGTGGCGCAAGAGAGCTCTGCGTGGGCACCAGGCATGCCCGGTGGTTGCTGGGGAAGGCGCCAGGCGGGCGGGGAGGGGGAGGGGGAGGCGCAGGCTGGGGGACAGTGCTGCCCGCAGCAGACCTCAGCCATTCCTGAACTCAGACAGGACGCCGGGCGGGGCTGAGCCAGTACCCACGCACCCACCCCAGAGCTCCAGGTCCACGGAGAGAGATGGGTGCTCCCGAAATGCTGTCCTCTGTGACCAGGAGAGCCCATAGAAAGGTGCCAGACACAGACCAGCGGCTGGGACCTGGCCCTGCTACCCGGCAGGCAAGGGCCAGCCTGTGGCCCCCAGTAGTCCTGTCCCCAGGGAGCCATCCCCCTCACAGTGGCCTCCTCTGTGTCCATGCTGGCTGCTGTAGCCTCTGGTGCCAGCAAGAGGTACAGTCCTGGCCCTGCAGAGACTGAATTCCATCCGCGGCCATGTGGCGTGGCCTTGGAGCCACTCAGAGCCAGCCACCCAGGACAGTGGTCTTGGGAGACGCTGGGCCCTTGGCCCATAGAAACGTCAGGTGGGCAGAGTCTGAAGTGTGACAGCTGGGGACCTGTGTTCCAGAGCCAGGACCCTGGGCGCAAGCAGTGCGAAAGCCCATATCTGACACCGCCAAGGTGCCCAGGCTGCTGGTGGAGCCCACCCCTTGGAGGGGAGCCTGGGCCTGGCTTGGTGCTCTATTTCCTGTGCTTTTGCCTGCAGTTGGGTGGAGGTGTTCCTGTCAAGGAACAGAGCCAGAGAATGCACACTCATGTGGACCAGACCCGTGTCGAGCCCACAGATGTGCCAGGCGGGCCCGGGGGCACAACAGCCTGGATGGGCAGCTTGCGAAGGAGAGTGGCGAGGTCTCTGTGAGGTGAGGGTGCCTGTGGGGAATCGGGGCGCCCCAAGCCTCTTTCCTTTCTGCACGGTCCTCGCTGCAGGGCGGATCTTCTGCCTCACGAGTCCTCAGCAGGGTGCAGGGCGGCAAGCAGGACCAGCTCTGCAGAGCAGATGTTTCAGGCTGTCCCACTTGGGCACTGTCACCACAAAGCCCCCGAGAGCACAAGACGCCACTCTGAGAAGTCACAATGCTTCCTGGGAGTTCTACACCCCACCACTCTCTCCTTGGGACTCAGATCCATGTTTCCAGGAGGAGCTCAAACTGAGCAACTCAACACTGGGGTGGGGCTTGGCCTCTGAAGAACTCACTGAGCCCCTCCCAGCTGCGCCACAACAGTCCTGCAGGAGCGGGTGAGGCCCTGTGGCGGGGGGTGAGGCCCTGCAGCGGGGCCACCTGCCAAGAGCGCTGGGGCCTAAGCCAGGCCCTGGATAACAATGACCCAGGGGTCTGGTGAGACACCGTGCTACACAGCCCCCTGGACCTGGGGTCAAGACCCCGCCTGAGCATGTGGGGCAGGGTCCCCGTTCCCCATTTTCTGACCTCACTGCAGGGATATCTGCAGGGCTGGACAGGCCTGAGATGGCCTCCATGCCTGCCCAGCTCTAAGGTCACTGTCAGGAGCATAGGTCATTTTTTTTGGAAACTGCAGGTTATGAGAACCTTCCTCACACCTCAGCTGTCTGGAGGAGGGCGTGCACATCAGAGCTCGCTTTCCCAGCGCCCTCCAGTGCTCAGGCTTTGTGGCACTAACTAAATGGCCACCAGGGACAGCAGCTGCGTGTGTGTGCACGTGGCTGCCCTAGGACACGTGCTCCTGACCCACTCGGGTGACGCTGCAGCCACGCAGCCCCTCCTTCCAGCCCTCAGGAGCAGAGCCGAGCAGTCCCCTCCCGAATCCCAGTGACGGTGCAGGGGGCTGCCTTGCTGGCTGGGAAGGGCCTCTGAGTCCCACCTTCCTCACGCAGTGCAGGGTGGCACAGAGCATGGTATGGGGTGGGAGGAACCTGCTGTCTTTGCTCCTAGGATGCCCGGGCTCAGGTGTTCCAGGGACAACACCCAAGTGAGCATACCTGGAACAGGGCACTCATGGGGAGGAGCCTGGACACAGTGACCCAGTGCAGCTGCCAGGAAGGAGGAGACGTTCTGTGCCACTTTCTGACGTGGAGCAGGCTCCTGGCCAACAGCACTGGTGGGGAGAGTGTCCGGCGAGGACCTGGTGGCCACAGCCACCATCATTTACTTAGCGCCTACATTGGCGACAAGAGTGCCTGCCACAGCCGGCTGTCAGCGCCTTCTATCGGGTCCTCTCTGGGAGCCTGGAGGCCTCACCCTATGTGCAGAGCCTTGGAGCACCAGCCCCAGAGCCAGGAAAATCTCCAGTTTTGCAGGCGCTGCTCTTGGGTATGGTGCAGAGGGGCAGCGAGGAGCAGGCTGAGTGAGAAGCACGTGGCTCTGCTGCCCCGCAGAGGCTCAGGACAGGGCACGGGGACTGGAGGAGGCCGGTAGGAGGCTCAGGCCCCCCGCCTGGGTCAGAGAAGAAGAGGCAGCAGGAGAGCAGTTGCCGGGTCCCTGCAGCTCTGCCTGAGGAGGAGGAAGGTGGCTCGGGACACTGAACCCCGGAACGACAGGATACAGACTTTAGGGAAGGGACAGAGCCCAGCCGGCTGGTGCAGCATCACTGGGGGCGACCAAAGCGCCCCTCACCGGGGCCAGTGGGAACCCAGGGTCCCCACTTCCGCTCCGGGTCCTGCCCGCTCGGCCCCAGGCCAGGGCCCAGAATGTGCCCACTCACGGGGGAGGCCTCAGAGCAAGCAAACAGCAGCAGTCGGGCCTCTGCCCTCCGCTCCCAGGGGCCTACGCAGGCTGGGCGCCTGGGGCTAGAAGCTGGAGACTGCGAGGTCAAGAGGCAGCGATCGGATCCCCAGGAGGCGCGGACCCCACCTGGCGGCCAAGCGAGCCTGCGGCACAGGGGAGAGCTCCCGGCGGAGGACATCCCCTGCTCTCCCTGCCCCGGCCGCTGCCCTGCTCCTCCCTCCAGTCTCTTCTCCCCCGACCCCTCCCTTTCTAGACTTGAGAGACCGGAGGCCCAGAGTCTGAGCACCCACAACCAGCTAGGGAGAGGAAGGTCAAGCCGATTCACCGGAACCTTCTCGCCCTCATGGGCGGGGCTCCAGGCCAGACTCCTGCCGGCCACCCACATCCTCTCAGAAGACAGGTCACCTCCATCTTCAGACAAGCGACAGCAGGCGACCAGAAACACGTCCAGGACTGCACAGTAAACTCCAGACCTGACCTCTGGGACCTGGGCTGGCAGAAGTCTAAGACGAGGAGGCCCTTCATGCCAGGGTCAGCGACTGACATTGAAGTCACTGCTGCTGCCAGGCACAGTGGAGCCCCCGCAGTCCCAGCAATCCGGAGCCTGAGGCAGGAGGGCGGCTTCAGGTTTTAGGCCGGCTGGGCAGTAGAGTGAGCTCAAGGCCAGCCTGAGCTACAAGGCGAGACCCTGTCTCAAAAATCCAAGCAATACATAAACAAATAGAAAAGAACAAGAAAGCACACTCATTAGAACGCCGATCATGGGAGACACGTGACAGGCGCTCTGCAAACCCTAGCAGCCATCACTGGCGATGCTCTGAATTCCCTGCAGTTGTCTAAAACACGACCGTCTTCCCGCACCCCGGGCTGGAGCTACCCTTCGGGAGTCTGTGCCCGAGAGAGAAGATGGATTGGCGGTTTCTGCTCAATGGCAAATGGATCTTAATTTCGAAGCCATAAAATGCAGCTATAAAGTACTCAGGAAAATAGCTCAGGGCTGCTTAAAATGAGAAATCACAGGATCGTAGCAGTGGCGGCAAAATCGATGCTGAGAAGGCTGGGAAAGCTGCCCTGAAATTGGGGCCACCAGGGCTGCGGTGCAGGAGGGCAGCGACACATGCCAGGCCTCCCAAGCCAAGAGCCCCTGTACGTCAGAGGCTGACGGCTTCCCCTCCAGGCTCTCTCTGGTCTCCGTGGCGCCACCTCCCGGCTGGACCTTGATGAGGTTGGCGCTGCCCCCAGCCCCACCCCGACCCCGCCAGGGTGTGGCTGAAACCCGGAAGCTGGGGTATGTCTCTGCCTGTACCTGGGGAGAAAGCACCAGAGGAGAAGGCCGAGGGTGCCACTGGGCATGCGTAGAGCAGAGGCCCCCCACCTAGGGACTCTAAGCACAGCTGAGAACGCAGGGCGCCGCCAGGCAACAGGGACAGGGACCGACGCCCAAGAGGAGGCTGGTGCACGGCCCAGCCTTGCTAGAGTCAGGGGACAGCATTCAGGGGACGCCTGGCCTGTGCACTCTGTCGTGGGGCAGCTGACTCCAAGGACGAGGTCCTGGCCACCCCTAATTCCAGCAGCTTCTCTAAGAGGCCAGGGGTCATCCTGAGGCCCCAGGGAATGGAAATGTACCTGCTCCAACCCCCAGAGAAACCCACGGCTTCCTCAAAGCCGCCCCTGGGGACTTCCAGCTGCGGAAGGAGGAAGCTAGCTGTGGTCACCCGGGTGGTCTCCCGGTTGCGTGGGCCCAAGGCCGCTGTGGCTGAGCTGGGTCACAGACCTGAGGGCAACGTGCTCCCAGACTAGGGCCACCTTTCAAGCTGTCCTGCTTGGAGTGAATCCAGTTCCCTGCCAGCTACCACCTAGGTCCCCACACAGCTCCGATACTGCCCCAAATGCCTCGCTGGTGGCCGGCTGCACACCCAGTCCCCAGTCTCTGACCTCTCCAGTTGTTGACTTCTAGCCTACATTTAAAGGTCAAGTGCCCCTGGTCTCACACATAAACTCAAAGCAAGGCTCCCAGCTCTAGATTTTGCATGGACCTGTGGAGCCCTCAAGGCTGTCCACATGTTATCCGCAGTACATGAGTTCTGCTTGCAAGGCGCTGACCCGGCGTGGGTGCTCCTGGACCATAACGTGCTTGCTCTAATGTCCAGGTGGACGCATGCTTGAAACTCATCTGTCCTGGCCGGCATCCGAGTGAAGCTCAGGCCACTCCCCCTTAGGCCAAGTTCGAGTTTGACCACAGTACCGGACCTGGCTGGAGCTCTGTCCTTAAGTCCCTAATCTGCAGGGGCACAGTCCAGTCTCCACGCTGAAGAAAACCAAACTGTGCGTGACATCCGTGTCTAGCACACAACTTTGGAGTGCTGAGACACACAGCCCCACCCCAGGGAAAACTAGCAAAGTTCTGTTTTTTAAAAACAACCTTTGTAGAATGAGCAGAAGAGTGCTAGAATCAGGAGACACCATGGTGAGTGCTGGGAGCGCGGGGGCAGCCCAGGTCCCAGGGCTCCAGCAAGGTCTGGACTGTAGACAGGACCTGAGCTGGGAGCGCGGCCGCGGCAGGGCTGGAGACCTCAGCTAGGGGCCAGGGCTTCGGGGATGCGCACGCTGGCCCGCCCTGTGTGTCCCCACTCACACATCATGGGGACAGCATGCAGGCTCAGCTTGTGCTCTGAAGCTGGTCCCAGGGTACAGTGGCGCTGCATTCGGAGACAGGGTCTCACTACATAGATCGGACTCATAGTGATCCTCCTGTCTTCAGCTTCCCAAGCACTGAGATGACAAGTGCTCGCCACCACGTGGGCCCAGTCTCAATCGCTGTCTCAGTACACCCCAGGAATAGGGCTGGCACAGCACATTGAGGATTGAACCCCAGTCCCTGTGTCTGCCTAAGCAGGTGCTTTAATTTGCTGAGCTATCTGGCCACCCCCAGAACCATCCAATGACCAAACTTTCCGGGGTCCAAGTACTATAATTTTTACAAATAACCCCATGTTTCTGAATGGATGCAGCTCTAACGTCCGTGCAGGACTGTGGATGAGTCAGGCCGCACTGAGCCCGAGGCCCTGACCCCGGCACCAGCTCTGTCAAGCCGCCTTACCCCAGGAGCGGGAGTCGGCCCCAGAGAACGGCTCCCAGACACACAGGGGACTCAGCCAGTGTCCCGAAGGGAAATGTGGTGGACACTCACGGGTGCATCCCAGCATCCTTACCCTGGGCGACATGGTCATGGGCGTGCCGGGAGGCAGAGCGGCACAGCTGTCTCAGAGGCCCTCAGAGACCTGTAGCACCCCCTGCTGGAACACAGCCTGTCTGTTTTCTACTGCCCACAAACACTCCTCTGCATTTCAAGGGTTGGCCTGTTCTGAGCTGTTTTGGGGTCAGAAGTGAGGCCATGCATGTTTTCTGAAAGCTGGCAGATGCTCCCCAAACACAGGGCTGCACCCCACTAGGCTGGTTCCAAGATAGGGAGCCAGAGTCCCTGAAGGTAAGGGGACCTGCCAGCCTGTGCAACTGTTCCAGGGCAGGGCAGGTCTGAGCTCCCCTGCCTCCTCCCTGTGGCAGCACCAGGGACAGCTGCAGCTGCGGGCTGTGCACTGAAGACGCCACGAGGTCACCAAGGTGCAGTGGCCGTGGCACGCTGCTCTCCACGTGCAGACAGGCAGTGCACACGCAGCGCGGCAGGGCAGGGCTTCTCACCTGTGGATCTGCAAACAGAAGCCCCGTGACCTCATGCGTCACCACAGCGGCATTCCCGGGAATGTTCCTGGCCAGCACAGGGACCTCCAAATTCATGGCCTACAGGACAGGGGAGAAGAGAGGTCACTCAGCGCCTGGTGACAAGAGCAGCAGATCGGGAGGACAGGCCTTGTCAGCATGGTGGGGCTCCGCAGCTGCAGAACACAGACCCCCGCCAGCCCCACTGCATCTCCAGACGCGCTTGAGCCTGAGCTGCTCCCTGGGCTGCAGCTCTGGAGAGGACACGCCAGCGTTGCTATCGCAGTGCCACCGAGACACGTGCACCTGCGAGTGTCCCTCTGGACCCCTCCACAGGCCGCCTGGCGTCTCAGTGTGTGGCGACCACTGCTGCTGTCCCCACGGGTGGCTCTCTCTTGGTGCTGGCATAGTGCCCACCCGGACTGCACACATCTGAGGGACGTAGCATGTGGCTTCCATTCCCCATGACGCAGCTGTCCCTTCCTGAGGCCTGGGGACCATTGTGTGATGTCCTTGAGCCTGGCACCTGCAGGTCGTGGGGGCAGAGGGTTGGGAGTGTGTGTGGGTGTACATGTGTGTGTGTGTGTGTGTGTACGTGTGTGTGTGTGTGCGCGCTTGCACATGGGTACCTATCTGTGTGCATGCTGTATGCAGGCATGTGGGCATGTTCATTTATGCACACATGAGCACACATATTATGTACAGGACAAATTCCATGGGCACCTCCATGGGACCTGTGCACTCTGTCCCCAGGAGCCGACCTGGCAGGCTCCTCCCGGAACCCACTGTACTGGTGCTGAGTGCAGGGTGCAGGGTCCCCTGGTCCAGGGGGAGGGGACTCAAGGTGGCAGAGGATATGGGCTGCCTTCCAGGGAACCACAGGTGGTGGGAAGCCATGCTGGAGCCCGGGCAGGGCACTGAGCAGACAGAAGCCCACACACGGGGCTCTGGGAGGAAGAGCCCTAGGAACATGGGGTGGGGGCACCCCTGGCCAGAGCCTCAAGAAGTGGGGTCTCTCTGGGGTCCCTGCTCCATGGCAGCAGGCAAGGCTGAGAAGAGCGGGCCTCAGGCCTGGGACCCACTCTGTGCGTTGGTCTGTGAACACGCCAGGCCTGTTTTCCCCTCCCCCCGGGTCAGCTCTTCCGTCCCCTGCGGGAGAGAGGCCCACATCTGAACCTTCTGAAAAATGCTGGAGCCAGGGACCAAGAGCAGCAAGGGACACTCACAGAAGAGCTGGAGAGAAGCTGGCGGCCAGGCCACCCCAGCATTGGGAGCCCGGTCTGGCAGGGTGGAGGCGCTACCCTAGGATGCCAGCCTCACGGTCCAGCCTTCCTCACGGACCCAAGAGGCCAGGCTGATGCTGTTGAGGTGGGTGACTGGTCCCAAGGGAGTGCTGGGCGCTGGACAGACCCCTGACACATGCCCAGAGCGGAAGTGTCCCCCAGGGTGCTGTACTGGAATGCGGTGCACTTGGGCAATGCCCCGCCTCCCTGAAGCTCCAAGACCCGAACATGCTGGCAGCATCCTTCTTCTGACCACCACGGGGATAAGGCCCAAAGTGTCACAGTGGGCGGGGCTGGTGCTGCCACTCATGGGCTGCCAAAGTCAGGACGGCACATTGCACAGAGGTCTTGGAAAGACTCTGGAAGTGGGTTGGAGGAGGCCGGGAGGCGCAGGATCAGGGGCACCGCCCTCACCTCAGCCCTGGAGAGGAAGTCTCTGTTCTCTTGGGCACAGAGCCACGGGGAAGTGCACGACTCTGTGTATACACACCACCCCCATCTATATGGAGACTGTGTGGGGTCCCGTGTGTGTCTATGGACACGTGCCTTGTGCATCCGTGTGTGTGTGCACGTGCGTGCTGCGTCCTCACTGGCAGAGCTCATGGGACTGGGATAAGAACGCAGTTCCTGGAGTTCCTCTGGCATGCGGACCGGAGTCCCCACATTCAGCCTGGAGCAGCCTGTGTGCTCCAGGGTCTTCGCCCTCTTGCCTAGAGCCAGCTGCAGCCATCTAGGAGCTGATCAGGGCGGAGCGCTCAGCCAGCGGGATTTCTCCACACTCACGGGGCGATAGAGCTTCCTTCTGAAGCGCCGGTTGGCCAGCCAGGGCTCCCGCTCTGGTGCTGCTCCGGAGCTGATGAAGCACCCCTGGGCTTAGCCTCTGAACTCAGCCGCATCCAAACCCTCAGCCCAAAGGGTACTTTGGACGTGTGGAAAGGAACCCAGCCGCAGCAACAGCAGCACCATGCGGAGGCTGAGCCCCAGCATGGCTCTCCTTCGCCCTGGGCGGCCACTGCCCTTTGCTTAAGAAGCGAGAAAGGCACGCGCCCCCACAGAGGGGCAGGGCCAGCAGGCCCCAAGCAGGGCTGGCGTGCACCGAGTGCGCAGTGTGGTCCCCTACACCGCAGGATACGGTGCCCTGGGTGGCGACTGTGGCTCAAGGAGAAGATCACAAAGCCACCCCTAGGCGGCCGGCCCGAGCACGAGGGTGCAGCTCGACCACTCCCTGGAGTGTTTGGTTTCTCAGGTTTTATTCTGCTTTGAATGATGCTTGATTAAAAAAAATTATCAGACCTAAAATGTCAATCATTTGTTTGAAGCTGGAAGAGGGTTTTTCCTGCCTCTTATGAACCACCGTCTCCAGGACACGAAGGCTGTGAGCTGCACTTCTCTCCATAAATTCCGTGTACTCCGCACATGGGTCCCATGACCCATTGCTGGTGTCACAGAGCTCCAGGGAAGGCAGCGCCCGGCTACGTGAGCCCCGGGGAAGTTGAGCCAGGAACTCGGGCTCCGAGGGCCAGACGTCCCCCTTTCTATGCAGGCTTGTGTGTGTGTGCGCGTGCACTCGTGCGCACTACACAAGCTGAACGCGCTGTCCCTGCTGGGAGCTGCCGGAGACCCTGCGCGATGGGCAACCAGAGGAGCGGGGGCGGGCGTGGCCCAGACAGGGCGCACTGCGCATGCGCCGCGCTAGGCACACTGGGCATGCTGAAGCAGTCACACACACCAGGGACACAAGGGCTGCTCCTCGCTGCATCCTGAGTTCAGGGCTATGGAGCTGGGCCAGGAGGCGACATCCAGCCAGCACACACCAGCGATGCGACAGGGAGTGGCGCCCTCCGTCCCCACGGCCACCCCACGTGCGACCCCGAGAGCAGTATGAGTTGTGTGCGCCCAGCCCTGTTACCTCCAGGATGGCAGCTGACATGCCCTCCGACACGGAGCTGTTCACCAGCGCGCAGCAGCGCCCAAGGGCCGCGTGCAGGTCCCCCTGGGGCATCTCTCCCAGCAGCCGCACCCCGCGGGCCCTGTGAGACGGGTGGAGGGCAGGTTACTGTGGGGAACGCGCACAGGGGCCCCGAGACCTCAGGGAAGGGCCTTGACCAGGAGCATCCTTGGCCAGGTAGGGGGCGGGGCTTGCCTGCCATCGCTGCGCTCCCAGAGGCTAGGGCAGGAATGGATCCCAAGTTCAGGGCAATTTAGCAACTTGCTGAGATCCTTGACTCAAGATGAAAAAAAGTAACAATTGGCTGGGGATGTCGCTCAATATAAAGGCCCTAGGTTCAATCCCCAGTATGGTAAAGAAAGGAAAGGCCGGACCTACGCTGAAGGCTGCAGGAAAGGCCAGCCCTGGGCTGACCTGCCTGACCCCACCTTGGCTGTGGGGTCCTAGCTGTGTCCCAGGGCCGGGCCACACCTCACAGGGCCATGCTCAACCGTGTGCCTCACCCTAGGCCTGAGCACAGCAGTGTCTGACAGGGGTGTGTGGGCACCTGGGCACCTGAGGGACAGGGGTGGGGGCGTGTGGGGACCCAGGGCGGGGGCCGGGGGTGGGTGAGGGGAGGGGACCTCGGTGCCGAGCCCGTGGCAGGCCCCTCTGCAGGGCACGGCCGTGCCTCCAGCCTTACCTCTCCACTCGGGCTCGCACTTCCCTCGTGAACAGCGGATCCACCTGTAAGGAGAAGAGCAGCCTGAGTGGCGCCCGGGAGCCGCGGCCATGGGCTCTGCTCCGGTGAGGAGGCACCCGGCAGCCCCAGAGCAACAGGACAGGGGAGCAGGCCCGAGCACAGCCTGGTGGCAAGAGAAGCGGTGACCGCCAGAACGAGAGGGAGAGGATGGAGGGGCACAAGCAGGGCGAGAGCTCAGACTGCACAGGTGCATCGCAGTGACACACATGGGACCAAGCCAGGCCTGCACACCTACTGCGCACCGTCTTCCTGGCTTTTTTTTACCTTCAGACAGGGTCACATTGAATGGCTCACGGTGCTCTGGCCGGGCTCCAGCTCACGCGCCCCCGCCTCAGCCTCAGGAGTGCTGGGGTCTCGGGTGTGCACTGCCGTGCCTGGCCGCGCCATGAGTTTTAAGCAGACTAGTGTGTCCCCGTAGGTCCACACACAGGGGCAAAGCAGCAGGGACAGGGACAGGAATAGGGACAGGCGTGCGCATCAGTAAGCCCCGGCATGGTTTCCTCACCCCTGGCTGGTGGAAGAGGAGAGGAACACAGGGCATGCCCAGCCCAGGTGGGGAGTGCAGGGAGATGCAGATGCACCATACACACGCACGCGCGCGCGCGCACACACACACACACACACACACATGGCTCTGACCACGGAGCCCTGCCCAGCACCCGAGTTGCACTCGCTAATCCCAGCCCTCGGTGGCCATCAGGACACATGAGTGGGAGGGAAGGTAGATTCGATTTCTGTCCTCATTTGCACTTGCAGCAGGCTGCGAATGAAGCCGATTTAAAGAACATGGCTTAGCTGGGTGTGGTGGCACATGCCTGTAATCCCAGCACCCTGGAGACTGAGGCAGGAGGAGCGGTGCGAGTTCGAGACCAGCCTGGGCTACAAAAGTGAGCTCAAGGCCAGCCTGAACTGCATAGTGAGACCCTGTCTCAAAAAGACAAAAAGAAAAAGAAAGGAAGAGAGAGAGAGAAGGAGAAAGGAAGGAAGGAAGGAAGGAAGAAAGGAAGGAAGGAAGGAAAAAAGAAAGAAAGAAAGAAAGAAAGAAAGAAAGAAAGAAAGAAAGAAAGAAAGAAAACGGCCCCACTGGTGTAGAGGGCCGCTGGCGTGCAGCCCCTGTTAGGAGCCAGACTTCCCTCTCTCCTGAAAGGAAATGGTTCAGGTGCCTGTGTGGGCCTGACTGACTATGGAGGGCCTGGGGCATCTGCGCTCTGCCTCAAGCACTGGTGACGCACATCTCAGTGGTGTCCCTGTAGCCCCTGGTCACCGAGAAGTGGCTCCATGAGCAGCGTCGAAGGTGCCCACTCAAGACATGTTACCCTGGAGGGACTTTCTTAATTATGTGTTTGGTACAGGGTCTCATTACACAGATCAGACTCATAGTGATCCACCTGTTTTCAGCCCCCCAAGTGCTGGGATTACAGGCATGCGCCACGATGCCCAGTCTCAACAGCCGTCTCAGCGGCCCCTGGGGGCGGGGCTACGCCCAACAGCCTCCCTCCCGCAGGAGCCGGTCCTCTTTGTCACTGTGCCCACAAGGACCAAAAGCTCAGAGGCGGTGTAACTTCCCCAGGAAAACACTGGGTCAGTACTCACACTTGGGAAGCACACCCAGAGCCCACTTCTTCAGGCCAGGCCCTGCCTCTGTGGCTTCTGCCCAGTGATTGTCACCAGTGGTCCTCCACAAGAAGCTCGCCTGGCTGGGGGATACCTGCCTGCCGGCAGCTGTCCGTGGCTCCCGAGTCATGCTCCAACCGCTCCAAAACTGTCACCTGGGCCCGAGAGCCACAGGCCACACCCCCTCTGCTGTCCGACCACCCTGCCCATGGGCATCTCCTCCCCGCGGGGCCACCTTCCTCACACCTGTCCCCTCTCCCGACCCAGCCTCATATGCCTGGCCCCTGCCTGGCAATCTCTGCTAAAGGCTGCTTTCCAACCGACTCTACCTTACAGCGGAACCGCACTCGGACCTCAGCCCGACGGTCCAAGGAGAACTTCCTCTGGACTCTGTGTGAATCTGCACGGGAATATTTCGCGTGCTGCACTTGTAGCTAGAAGTTTCTCTTCGCAACTCTATCAGCCCATCTCCTGATTAACTATTCGGGGAAAGGGATTTTCTTCGGGAGACAAATCCAGTTTTATGAGCTCGAGAAAGACCTTAACTAAGATGCAGGTGCCAGCCCAGAGCTGCCCTTGGATGAACTCGGAAGGTGCACGCGCCTCGGCTGCGCTCGCCTTCCACCTCAGCGCGCTTTCAGTTCTCTCAGGGAAGCCAAGCAGAAGGAAACGCAAGATGAAGAGAAAGGCGAGGGGTATTTTTACTGCGTGGAAGCGCGTGTGAGGAGACTCTGAGAGGCAAAAGCGCCGTGAGCAGTGGAGAAGGCTCTAGCACCTTCCCTGCAAGCACGTGCACTCTCTGGCAGGCCACAGTTCCAAGTCCCCAGCTTCAGGGAAATCGCGTCAGATAGAAGAAGCCACCAGGGAAAGTGGTGCCACTGTCACTCCCAATCCAAGGCTCTCCCCAAAGTGTGCAGTGCAGGGTGCTCCCGCCTGGACCCCACACACCAGCAGGGAACCCAGAGATCCAGGCCCCTGTATGGGGTGGAAGTGGGGGTTGTGGTGGAGGCTGTTAGCGTCCAGATGTTCATTGGTAGGGAAGCCTATGAAAGTGTGTGCACAGATGCAGAAGCCAGGCACAGAGACGAAGATGGACAGATGCAGACAGAGTGTGGACAGAGACACGGATGCAGACGTGGATGTGCAGGCGTGGACAGACACAGACATGCATGCAGACACGGATGTGCACAGACACGGCTGTGGTGGGGATGCACACGCAGATTCCAACATGCAGGTGTGCATGTGGACACAGACACAGAGGTGTGCACAGTGATGTGGACGCTACGCAGACGTGGCTCTGATACAGACGTGGACGGAGACACGGCTGTGGTTAGAGAACCCTGGCACGTGGCTGAGAAAGTAACAGAACCCTGGCGTCCCTGCCGAGCTGCTGGGGTCTCACCCGCAGGTCCCCTGGCGTCCCTGCCAAGCTGCTGAGGTCTCCCTCGCAGGTCCCCATGGCACCAAGGCAGGGCAGGCAGGTGGTGTTCCAGAGCTTGGCACAGTGTCCCTGGAGCAGAGCACAGCACAGTCTTTCTCCCCAAGGAGGATGGGGGACCCTAGGAGCCGAGAGCCACGTTGTCCCTGCTGATAGGGGAGCCAGGGGAGCGTGCAGTCCTCTCGTCCTCCTCACGAGGAGACAACCCAAGACTGCGTGGACTTCTCGCTACTTTTGCTGTGATAACTGAGTGCCACTTCCTCCATGAGTCCCACAGCTCCATTCCTCTGGGTGGCTCCGCCCGGTGCCCTCCTTGAGGGAGGCTGCGGCTGGCCTTGCATGCTGAGTGGCCTCGTGTGTGGTTCCGGGGCAACATGGGACCTGTTCTGTCCTCTGTAGGAGGCTGTCCGGGCGAGACTTCATGCTCCAGGACTCCTGGGCTCACCACGTGCCCATGGCCCCTGGCCCGGGCCTGGGTTCCAGTGATGCCCTTGTGCCGTGGCGTCTTTCTTCGTGGGCAGGACAGAAGTGAGGAGTGGCCACTGCTGGGACAGGCTGGGCTGGGCCAGGTAAGCCAGGAGCCCTCCAGAGCAGGCTCACTCTGAGCTCGGCGGCCAAAATGAAAAGCAAGGGGCCAAGGAACAGCACACTCAGTTCAGACATCAACGGCTGCGAGCTGCGCCCGTTAAAGTGAGACTCTGGACACGCCCAGGGCCTGCGCTCTTACCCACTTTCCAAAGCAGCCGTGGCATGCAGCGCCTCACACCCAGCAGAGGCTCAGAGTCCAGTGGAAAACGGTTCTGCGCTCCGCGTGCTCTGGGCTCAGAATTGGTGATAAACTGAACGCTTGACTCTGACCATTCAGAGCGGTCCGGACATTTCGCCACGACAAGGGGGATGGCGAGCCTGATGTGGGAGGCCAGGAAGCATGCTGAGAAGGGCCCCTCTGAGCTGGGACAGCTCTGCCCCACGGAAACAGCACAAGTCCCACCTCACAGGGGTGTGGCCAGGGCCACAGGCCCAGTGTAGCCCGGTCACCACAGAGGCAGAGCAAATCACAAAATTACAAACTCAAAATATAGGGGGAAACACAGGCATTTTAAAAATGACACAGCCAGATGTGGTGGCCCACACTTGTAATCCCAGCACTTTGGAGGCTGAGGCAGGATGATCAAGGCAAGTTCGAGGCCAGCTGGTGCGTTCAAGACCAGCATATGTGTACACGTGTGCATGTGTCCACTTACACACAGCCATTCCTCTGGTGCATATATGTACAATGGGTCATGCCTGTGTGAGTGTGCATGTTTATGCATGTGTGTTTACTGGAACACTCCTGTGTTTGTGCCCATGTATGTTTCCACATATGTGTGCACAGTAGTTTACTCCCATGCATGCATGCAGCAGGTTATTCCACATGTGCAAGCATGTGCACATGCATGTGTGTGAAGCATGTCACCACCCTCCCGAGGGCTGCAGGCACACAACTCTCTTCTCAACTCTGCCTTGGTGACACGACCCTGGGGACGGGTTGGCCATGAGGACAGTATCTGCACCAGAGACACAGCAAGCAGGGCCACCCCAGCCCCTGGACAAGCGCCAGCCCAGAGCCCACAAGAGGTAGAGGAACCGCCACCCTGCACCTGCACTTCGTGACTAGACAGATGCCAAACGGCAGCCGGCAACCACGTGCCATCCTGAAGACTCAGACTCGGAGGGGAGCAGTGGCCGGAGGGTTCAGGGCTGCTGTAGGAATCCAGATCCTCGAACCGCTCCATGTGCTGAGGTGACAGCCAGGGTAGTGGTGGTGCCCCGTGTCCTGCAGTCTGAGGGGCCTCTGAAGCAGCAGGGACGTGGATGTACAATGGGTCATGCCTGTGTGAGTGTGTATGTTTATGCATGTGTGTTTACTGGAACACTCCTGTGTTTGTGCCCATGTATGTTTCCACATATGTGTGCAGAGTAGTTTACTCCCATGCATGCATGCAGCAGGTTATTCCACATGTGCAGCCCCACAGCCTCGGCGGGAAGGCCCGGCTGGCAGCATGGAAAGCCAGACCAGGTCTGGGCACCTCAGTGTCCTCGAGGCTGGAGCCAGGGCCCGGCCTGCACGTGACACGGTGTGGTGGGACAATGTCACCCAAGGGGTGGCGGCAGAGAGCACCGCACCCGCCTGTAGGAAGCAGCGCACAGAGCCAAGGACAATTTGTGCACAGAACCAGGAGCTTGCAGCAGAGAAGCCACCTCTCCAGCGAGTCCTCTCACCCCGCTGTGTCCTCTGCTCTGCCTGGCGTCTCCTTGGGGCAGGGTCCAGGGTGAGACTCGTCAGAACCAGCCCCACCCCTCCCGGTGGACGGTAGGTAGGGGGCGCTCTGACAGCAGCAGCTGGGGTCGTCTGGACACCCCCTCGGCTCCCAGAGCTGTCCACTCTGACTGAAGCAGGCTTGAATTTGGAGCATCTTGGATTGGGACTATTAGCAGCTTTGAAGTTGGACCAATCAGCAGTCTTGAAAACAGACCAATCAGTTGGCTTGAATTGGACCAATCAGCAGCCTTCAATTTGGGCCAGCCTCCAGTTCGGACCAGTGGCAGGCGAACCTGGCCCTCTGCTGCTCAGCGTAAGCAGTGCCCCGCAGCATGTGTGCACAACGCCGTGTGCATGGCACTGGAATGTAGAGGTGGCCTAGAGCAGCGCTGCTGGCAAGAGACGTGTCCACACCCTTTCCAGGGAAGTCCCAAGGTGTGGGGCTTCCTCCGCAGGCTGCACCCAGCACCTGTGTGCAGAACCCCAGGCACCTGCACAGCCGACGTGGTACCCAGGCGGCGCACCACTCTCCACGGGTCCAAATTAAAAGGAAAGAGAAATATTTCCAGAGCGTGGCATGGTAGTGCACACCTGTCACCCCAGCGCTCAAGGGGCTAAGGCAGGAGAATTGCCATGAGTGTGAGGCCAGCCTGGGTTCCATAGAGCCAAGGGCAGCATGGACTGCACAATGAGACCCTGTGTCAAAAAACAAAAGCAAAAACACAAAAAACAAAACCCGGGTAAACAGCCAGGTGCAGCAGCGGCATGTTTGTAACCCCAGCTATTAGGGAGGCTGGGGCAGGAGGGTTGTAAGTTTGAGTCTCACGTAGGCAACTTCAGGAGAACCTGTCTCAAACAAAGCTAAAAGATACTGGGGTTGGGGGGGGCATAGCTCAGTGGCAGAACACCTCCAGGGCCCCAGTGAGTAAACAGCAGCCAAAGAGAGGCCAGCGGGCCAGAGGGCAATCCAGAGGAGTGGGCAGGAAAGACCTGCTTCTGCGGAGCAGGAAGGTTGTGCCTCCTGGGCTGCCATCCTGTGCGACCAAGGCAGGTGAGAACACAGGCATGCCTGGGGCTCGGGGCTCCGTGGCTCATCCCCTCTCCTGGGGAAGGGCTTCCAAGGCATGTCACGCTCTCTAGGCCACCTTCCCACCAGCCCCGTGCAGGTTTCCTGAGAAGGGGCCACAGGTAAGTGCGTGCAGGTCTCTCTCCCAAGCGGCCTTCACTTGTGGCTTCCACAGCACATGCCCACCCTGGGTAAGAGCCTTCCCGAGCCCCAGTGACAGTGCGCCTCCGCGCTGTGCCACGTCCACACACCATCTGCACTCCTGCCCACTTCACATGTGCCATGGGGTCAGTGTGATTTGGCTTTAAGGGGCACTGTCCTGCCTGGAAAGTCACATTGCATGTTATAGGCAGGACATCATGATAACTCTACACACAGTGGAAGCGAAGCCTCCGGTATTGATTTCCTCCTGGATGCTGGCGGTGCCAGGCCCTGAGCCTGAAGCCCCCGCCTTGGTTAGTAAGAACTTGAGCTTCATGCTCTTCAGACAAAGTGGGGGAGGACGGCAGTGAATGCCACACTGGGACATGTCAGCGAGCACCCTGGGGATGATCTTGCAGCTGCACAAGGCCAGCGCGTGTGGTGCTCTGTGCACGTGTGCGTGTGCATTGTATGCGTGTGGGTGCCACGCCAAACACACGTGGTGGAATTGAGAGGACGCCTCTTCCACGTGGCGGTCACATGCTGCACCCTGGCTGTTCCCCTAGGCGGCCCTGGCCTCTTTGCACGTAAATATCATTCCCCAAAGCCCTGGAGAACGCTGAGGAAAGGGCTGCCTGTACTCTGGTTCCCTTGGGACCCAAAAACTAGAGAAGGTGCCCAAGCAGGCAGGCCAGACAGGCTCAGAGCCATGTAGAGCCCCACCAGCTGGAATTCGAGGGTGTGGGGGTGGGGGAGGCAATAATATGCAGAATGCGAGAAAGAGAGAGATGCGTCCTGGTGTGGCATCCACAGTGGGAATCCCACTACACCCACATGCATACACGCGCACACACATACACATGCGCACACACATACACATACGCACACGTGTGAGCACGATTGTCATGGCAACACTGCAAGGCAGGCAGCTGGACACCACTCTGAAGCTGGCTGCCCTTGGCCCCGAGGCTGCGAGTCCAGGTCTGACGAGGGCTTCCTGACGCACAGGCGCCTCCCCTGGGTCTGCACAGATGGGGCAGGGCGCGCTCTGGGGCCTCTTTAGAAGGTCGTGGACTCTGCTCACAGGGTCCCCACCCCCGGCCCCCACCACTTGTCCTGATCACTTCTCAAAGGTCTTGCTGCCTCTGCTATTCATTGCACTGGGAGCAGGATTCGATTTCAGCTCAGGCATCTGAGGGAACCTGGACGCTCAGAGAGTGACGCTGGAGCGGCAGCCTCCCACCGGAGCCTGTCCCTCCCCACCACAGACCCGAGCCTCCTGCAGGCCTAAAACACGGCCCGAGGACCCTGCCCGGGGTGGCTGTAGGAGCAGCCGCCCGCCCTCCCTGGGTACTGTCTGAGCTGGTCTCAAGAGGAGCGCAGCCAGGGCTCGGCCTGCACAGTGAGTCCACCCTTTCTTCCCTGAAACGTGAACAGAGACCCTTCATGACCCCCGGCTTCTGTAAGAATCCATCAGAGATCCTCTACCGCAAGACAGTTTTTGTAAAGATTAACCATGACTGTCTTTACAGTAAGTGACCTGCAGAGGCCAGCCATGGCGGTAATGATCTCTAACCTTGGTCCGGTTTCTATTTTTAAAAGGCAAGCTGGCTTCAGGAACTTAGAGGTGAGGTAAGAGCAGGGCACGGGGGCTCACGCCTGTGATCCTGGCCTTCGGGAAGCTGAGGCAGGAGGAGCGCCACAGCCACAAGTTCAAGGCCAGCCTGCACCACATAGTGAGACTGTGTCTTTAAAAAAAAAAAAAAAGAAAAAAACCAAAGGAAGAAAAGAAAGCCCACTCGCTGAGATGAGTAACACGAACTATTTTAGGAAGTCCATCAAAAGGAGAAAATGGCAGGCGGTGGCGAGCCGCTCCCGCACACGCACTTACTTCAGGACCCACGATCACCATGTAGACACTGGGCTCCTCTTGGTGCCACTCTGGGGAAGAAACAGGAAAAAAAAAAAAAGAGGCTTTCAGGTGGCTCCGCATCACCCCTGGGAGCACAGTTCCTCTGACAGCATTTAGTCCATGACAGAAATCACTCCGCAGCACTTGGCTTTCATCTTGCCCCGCATGGATTACATTTACTTAGAACTCATATGCCTGACCTTTTAAGTTTTAGTTAAGATTTTATTTTCTAAATCGTTACACGCTACCCACATTTCTACCGCCAGGCAAGCAGGCCCGGTTGGGGCTTCTATGTCCCCCAAAACCTCAGGTGCTCATGGGAGGAAGCAACCGGAGGCAGCTGGGGCCACAGCAGTCATCGCTGTCTGAACCCACTGTGAGGTTCACAGTAGAAGGTGACGCTGGGGGCGCAGCTGGTGGGAGGAGGCGGCCCCTGGGGGCGGGGCCTGGGAGGTCGCTCTCCCTCTCCCCCCTCGATCCCTCGCTGCTTGCGCCGCCCTGCCACGGGCTGTTCTCCTCTGCCAGCCCCTCTGCCACCCCACCCTGCCTTGGGCCAGCTGATCACGGACTGAAACTTCTACACGCAGAGCTGGAATTTGTCCCTGTTCTTCAGAGCTATGTGGATAGGGCATTGTGCCTCCGTGACACGGACCGGCACTCAGTGCAGCCCCGTGCAGAGTGTAGAGGACACTGATGAGGAAGGGGCCCGCCCAGCAAGGATGGTGCCTGAGCGGGCCGTGCAGGGTCGGTTAGGATAAAATGCTTTTCTTTTCTTTCTTTCCTCTCTCTTATGTGTCTTTTTCAAATTCATTTTTAATTTTAAAATTTTACTCATTACATTTTTAATAATTTTTAAATTTTTATAATTTCTTTTAGTCTTGTAATTTTCTCAGTGTTTCTGGTTTTCTAAGAACCTGTTGACTTAGGAAAGCAAAAGAACCCAGCCTGAACAGAAGTTTCCACATAGACCTACTGGCTCTCCTCCAGTTATCGCCCTGGTTTCCAAAACTGCCACCTCAGAACGCTTCTGCTTGTGTGCAGAGAACAAGAAAAAAGCCTGCACGTCCCCAGGCTGGGGTGCTGCGCCGAGACGCCCCGCGCCCAGATGTGATTCGGAACCCACCTGAGAATGCATCCAGCAGGTACAGAGGGTCCTTCACGGGCCGGAGCCCGCACACGAGCAGGAAGACGTGCAGGCCATCGGCGCTCCGCGGGATCTCTGCAACAAGGGCGAGTGCACGTCAGCAGGCGGGCTCCCCTCGGGGTTCCTGCCACAGCACCCTGCCCCGCTGCCCACCCTCAGCCTCGCGCTCCTGCTGTGAGCGGTACCCCCTGGCGGTAGAGCCTGCCCTCTGCAGCTGCGGGGAACGAGGGCCAGGTTGACCCAGTGGGTGCCTGGTGCCCTGGAAATGCTCACACCGAGTTCTAGATGGAGGACGACTTTCTGGATGACCTCAGAAGCTAGGCCAGGTGGTGCACACCTGGAGTCCCATTTGCCGGGAGGTGGACGCAGGGGCACTGCAAACTGCAGGTTGGCTTGGGGAGAGGCTTGGTAAAACCCCGGATGAAAATAAATTAGTGGTGAGGCCCCAGATGAACCGCCCGGCCTCAGCCACCCACAGATGTCACTGAGCTCAAAGTGCGCATGCGGTACTGAGAGGAGCCATTCAGCGAAGCCGCGGAGCCGGGACACCATCCCACAGAATCCTGAGGCAGCGGGGACTCGTTGAGGCCAGTGCAGCTCGGGGTGTGCGCCTCACTGGAAGCCGCCTTCAAGGGCAGCCATTCACCTGCCCCACAGGCGCTGCCCACTCGTGAGCCACAGGGCGGGTGCAAGCCGCGCAGATCTGAGGCTGTCTCCCGCCCGGGGACCATCTGCCACACAGGGTAGGCCACTGCCTTTCCCTGCGTTTCTCTAAGCCAGGAATTGGAGTATTCTTAGTATGGTGGTAATAAGGCACAGCGTCACCAGGCGAGCTGTCACCAAAGTTTTAAGATCGCCAGTGGAGAAAACACTTCCTGGCCTGGGAAGATGGAGATGCCTCTCTCAAGGGCTGGGGTGTGAGCCCAGCTGGCCGAACACGCCCAAAGCCGTGGGGTTGGCAAACGGGAGAATGGTGGCAATCCCCATGCTCTCTCGGCTCAATATAACAATTCAACGCTGAGAGCGTTGTTTTTTATCCATTTCTCTAGACCCCGCAAGCCAACTTCACAACTCAGACCAGAGCGGCGGGAGTGTGAACCCGAGCCAGAAGCCGCGTGCAGACCCCGAGTGCGGGTCCGGGAAGTCAGGCGTCAGCCAGCCCAGCAGGCGGAAGCGCAGAAGGGAACAGTCGGGAGAGGAGTCACGCGCGAGAACAGCCAGAGCACGCCAGATCCTGGGCAGCGCGCCGCAGGCGAGCGACCACTGGAGAGGTCAGACCGCGCTCCCGGGAGCTGCGTGGGAGCCACAGGCAGCGTGCGCACTCACCCAGTGTGCAGGGTGCAGCGTGCGCGCTCGCCCAGCGGGCACAGGGCCCCGGGGAACAGGCAGCGTTGAAAACAAACACACTCGCAGAAGTTGCTCGTTGTCACGAAATTGTAATGAAAACGTAATATGTGCACGTGGAGAAGCCAGGCAAGCGTCCCCTTCGCGCAGGGAGGGGACCTCAGCCGGGCTGCAGAGAGCCAGCGAGCTCCCAGAGGACAGGGTGTGGCCCCCTGGGAGGGTCTGCTCTTCCCAGCAGGAGGAGGAGGCGGAAGAGCAACACCCGAGGTCTAAAAAGACGGGCGAGGGGAGGGTCTGTGCCCATCGGGGGAGAGAGGATAGACACACAGCCCGCAGCACTGGCATCCGGAGCGGGGAGGCAGGGACGGCAGCGCGCCCAGCCACCGAGAGCTCAGGCCCAGCGAGGCGGTGCACGCCTGAGACCCCAGCCCCAGGGTGGCTGAGGCAGGAACACACCGGGAGTTTGCGGCCAGGCCAGCGGGTGCAACATGGGGAGTCCAGGGCCAGCCTGAGCGACATGGCGAGACCCTCTCTCCAGAACAACAACAACCCAACCACTGTTTCGTTCCCGCAGCTGCTCTGCGGCACAGAGGCGACAGATCTGCGCCTTGTATGTATGCGCAGCAGAGCCAGGTACTCCACTGCAGCAGCTTCCAGCCAGCCAGCAGAGGCCAGGAAGCCGTGGCCCTGGCCCTGCGCCGCCCCAGGCCCCTCGGAGAGGACCGGGAGAGGACGCGCAGGCACAGTGCACGAGCGCCGAGTACTGCTCGCGCAGGCTCACGCGCACGTGAGACGCACGCACCCAGCTGATGCGCGCTTCCCGAAGTGCTCCAGCCTGGCTGCCTGCGAGGCACTCTGAGGTTTTCAATTCCATTTCATTTCAGTTTTTAAAGGGCTCAGCGTCCCTGGCTCCCTAAATTGATATGGAAACTCCTGGCCCAGGCCGCCCGGAGGGGGGGAGTGGGAGATAATCCTGTAGTCTTCACCTCCTGGCAGAGCCTTGGGCAGGGGAGAGGAAAGATAACACGGATTCAGGAAACGAAATCAGAGGGCGACAGGAGGGGTGACAGTGTAAGACTCACTGGTCTTACGCTGGGATTTTTAGAAATAAAATGCTGAGGTGACATCGAGTCCGGCTGGCCCGTGGGCACCTGCAGTACACAGCACTGCCCTTCCTGGAAATGAAGGTAACACATCTGTCTGGCAGGCCTGCGCCACAGCCCGCACAGCCCCACACCCACGCGGGGGACAGCGGGCCGGGCTCGCAGCCCTCAGCGGTACCGGTCCTCCATTCCCACTGCACTCGCTGAGGTCTGGAGGAGGGGCAGGCGTCTCCCTCACGTGCCAGGGATGTCACCTCCTGCTCTAAGGTGGGATGCTCTCCAGGGCTCCGCGCCCTCCTGTGACATCGGGTGAGACTGGAGTTGAGGCTCGAGCTGTTGATGGTAGGGGCACACAGGTAGGTGTCTTTCCCACGTGTTGCTTTCTACTGAGCGACGTCATCAACCTTCACAGAAGAAGTGTGTCACTGGCCTGGCCTGACCTGCTCTGGCAATGGAGGTGGCACACATGGCCGGCGCCCGGGGACTCGGCTGGAGCCAGAGCAGCACCCCGCGCACCGCCTGTCCTGCCGCCCTCCCTGTGGCTCCAGTTCCACTCGGCGAGCACGACCAGGAGAGAAGTAACCAGGAGCTTCTACAGGGCCTGTCAGGCTCCCTGAACGTGAGCCGGAAGACCTGAGCCCGTGGCGTGGCAGGAATGAAGAGAGGCCGGGGGAGGAGTGGCTGCCTGGGGTACAGAGTCCCAGGAGCGACCCCAGAGCCACCCAAGGACAAAAAAGAAGAAAGAAAGGTCTGGTGACGTGAATGTTCCATGTGGAAAACAAGTAGGTCTTGGCCAGGAACAGTGTGCAGAAGCAAGAGACAGCAGTGTCAGGCATAGGAGAGTTTCCAGGTAGATGGGAGAGGGACAGAGACAGGAAGAGGAAGGTGGGGAGAGACAGAGACAGGAAGAGACAGAGACAGAGGACAGAGAGGAAAAGAAAGGAGGGGGACAGAGACAGGAAGAGGAAGGGGGGAGAGACAGAGACATGGAGAGAGCAAAGAAGAGAGAAAGGAAAGAGAGACAGAGTGACAGAGAGAGGGAACAGAGAGGACAGAGACAGAGGAAAGGAAAAGAGACACAGGCAGAAATGGAGACAGAGAGAGAGGTGGAGAGAGAGAGAAGCAGAGACAAAAAGTGAGATTAAATAAGCAAGCAACAGAGAAAAAACAAAGTAGAGAAAAAGCAGGAGAGAACGGCTCAGTCCAAGCCAGGGCTTGCTCTTCAGCAGTCTCGGGACCGGGCGGTCCACAGAGAACCACCACGCTGCCCGCGCTGGTCGCTGCCAGGAATGCAGGATCCCAGCAACACTCACACACGTCTAGAACTCACGGAGAGCGGTCATGCCCGGGTAACTGATTTCACACTGACAGGAGTTCCTGCTAGTCAGAAGCGCTGTCATCAACATCACGTGATGACTGCAGGCCAGGCACTGACTGCGCCAGGCCTCCATGGCTCTTCACGTGCCCGGCCGTGGGTCCTGCTGGCGTAGCACGGGAAGCTGTCGGCTTGGCTCAGAGGTGGGAGCAGAGCGGGAAGACGAGCAGCCTCCTCGGAGAGCAGGGCCCCCTCGCCACACGGGCATGGGGCTTCAGGGCAGAGGGCAGACTAGGCCACTGCCCGGCCCCTGAGGCATAGCCAGTGCCCAGCGAGCTCCCCGCCCGCTCCCCACCAGCCAGGCCAAGGCGGTGCTGGTCAGGCACAGTCTCTGCAGCTCCCTGTCTCTCCTGAGGTCTCTCTCTGAAGCTCAAAGTGGAAGAAGTGACAGACCGCAGTGACGGGAACCAAGACCACAGTGACAGTCGTCGGTGAGGCACAGGTCCCGCCCAGAGGCCACGGCAGCCAAGGATGGACGATGACCCAGAGGACCGCAGCCACCTGGTCATAAAGCCAGACATGGTGAACTGGCCAGCCTGACCAGAGTGGGCCCAGGCCCACGGCTCCCAGCACGCACACACACAACATAGCTCAGACCTGAGCGAGGAGGTGCAGTTGAAGAATAATTAAACCCAGCTGGCTGTCGCTGCCCAGTGAGGCCAGCCCTCGGCCATACTGCCACAAAGCCGATGATGGCCACGTAATCATGAGCATAAGCTACATGCACCCATGTCCCCATGACGTAATGCAGAGGAGATCATCTCAGGGCAGGCAATCCAGAGGGGGCCTCTGGTGGGGCCGTGCGGGGTCCTCCCTAATGCCGAGAGCGGCCCACCGCCAAGCTGGGATGGATGAGACACCGTGAAAATGATTTCCACCAGGACACCTGCAGATTTTTCTTGTCAGAAGCTAACAGTGACATGCAGGAGGGAGGAGAGGCCCCCTGGCATCTTTGGGCCTCTGGTCCCGCGTCATGCTGGCCGAAGGCAGGGCACAACTGTGGGCTCTAAGGTTCTCCTTGGAAGTTTGGAGCAGAACCCGTGGATGCAGCACCCTCCCCCACCCTGAGCCTGCAGCCGCCCCTGAGCAAAGTGCCTGCGGCCAGTGTGTACCCTGGGCCCCCTCTGTGGGCAGCCAAGCGCCCAGGACTTTCGGACACTGGGCAGTGGAATTCTGGGTGAGCACCAAGGCTATGCACAGGGGCTGCTGCAGGGGCTACCATGCAGCCCTGCCAGGTAAGATGCCGCCCTCCCGGGGAAACCCTGCTGGGCATGTGAGGGGCTGACAGGTGCCGAGTCCAGGGGCTCTGCTGTTAGGAGCGCCTCCCGGGACAGCAGCAGTCAATGCATGCATGGGGACCAGGTCCTTGCACTTCCGTGAGTGCAGGGGAAGAAGCACGCTTGGAGAGCCTCATGGCTGAAGGGAAGAGCTCCAGCCAACTCACAGCATTCGAAATAAGAACAGGAAGGAAACTAAAGCCGCGACGCAGTCGGGAGCTGGTGAGCCCGTCTGCAGGGCTGTGAGGTGCAGCGTGGGCAATAAGAGCCGTGGGCACCTTTAGATGCCAGCAGCGAGTGGAAAGTGAAAAAAAAAAAATTAAGTCTATAATTGTATCAAAAACAATACTCAGGCCCTCTCTCTCTCTCTCTCTCTCTCTCTCTCCAGGTTTGACTGAAGAGGAGTCACCATCACAGGAGATGACATCCGTCACGCAAGAACCGAAAGGGCTGGGGAGCCAGGACACCTTCCCGTGGCTGTTGGTCAAGCCGTATGGGTTTGTGACACGATGAACGAACTCCACCTCCAGCCAGGTTGTGCTGAGAGGTTGCTCAGGGGCCATGCTGACCGACCAGGCACTTCTCTCCCTTTCCCGGATGTAGGACAGCGGTGTTCGTGGGAATGTTCCAGATGACGGGCATGTTCTGGGGGTGCCCTAGCTGGAGGGCTGTACCCTGTGCCCAAATAGGCAGGCCACAGCCGCACCCTCAAAGCTGGCCCTGGACTCCCCAGAGCTGTGGCCTGGTCCTGCTGTCTGGTCACACAAGGGCCAAGAGGTGTACCTGTGGCTCGGCAAGATGCAGGGATCCTGCACCGCCACACTACACCCCGCGATGCCTCCAACGGCCGGAAGTTTGAGTGTGCCTGAGGCAGAGGGCCAGCCAAGCCTCCAAGAACTGAGGCTGGGTTGGACTCTTCATAAAAACATTGTGGAAGGGCCGGCGAGATAGCTCAGCGGACTAAGCACCTGATTTGGCAAGCATAGGGACCAGGGTTCAATCCCCGGTCCCAAATGCCAAGCCGGCCCAGCCCCAGGGTGCCCTGAGCTGGCAACAGAGTCTGGGTGTGGTGGCGCATACCTGGGGAAGCTGAAAACAGGAGGATCACAAGTCCAAGCTGTGTGGTGAGACCTTGGACCAAATATATAAATGGAAAAAGTAAATAATAAATAAATAAATAAAATAAAAATAAAATAAAAACATTGTGGATTCAAAATAATTATAATCTAACTTAAAAATAATTTTAAATGGATGCACCTGGAGATCCCAGTATTACCTGAAATAAACCAGATGCACAGCTTATAGTGTGGTCTCTTATGAGAGAGACCCAAGCCCTAAGCAAAGAGCGAAATGAAAGACAGGTAAGAGGATAAAAGGGCACAGAGGCAGATCTCTCTCCAGTGGTAAAGAGATAGAGAGACGGGGTGGGGGGCAGGGAGGAAGGGCGCTGCGTCACGTGTGACCCCCCCTCCATCCCCCCACCATGGGCTAGCCCCGCCCTGCAAACGTGGGCAGGTAAGCAGACCTCTAAAAATGGTGGAAAGCTTGGACAAATGATGATAAAGATCAAGTAAGAATTAAATAAACAGATACACTATGTTCAGGGATTTTAAGACATCACGATTATGATATCAACTCCCCTAAACTGATCTACAAATTCAGGGAAGTAGGATTTTATAGTAATTGACAAGAGGCTTCTGAACATATCTGGACATATAAAAATAGATATCAGCTAAGATAATTCTAAAATAAAGCTCTTGGCTAATACCACCTGATTTCTAGATTCATTAAGGATCTACATGATGGGCCGGTGAGATGGCTCATTAGTCTAAGGCACCTGCTTAGGCACGTTTAGGCAACCCATAGGGACCATGGTTGGATCCCTGGTACCACATGCTGAGCCAGCCCCACCCCCAGAGCAGGCTGAGCCGGCCATAATACAAAAAATAAAGTTTAGAAAACTAAACAAAAATAATATTTAAAAAAGGATCTACATGAAAAAGATAAGACACATAGATCAGTAGCCCACTCATATACACTAAATTCACTATCAAAGACTCAAAAACTATTTAAAACAGACGAATACATTTAGAGTCTTTCTTTCCTTTTTTTTTTTTTTTTGAGACAGGGTCTCATTCTGTAGTTCTTGTTGCCTTGAACTCACTACGTAGCCCTAGTGGAAAAAGACAGCCGCACCACACACACCTGACGAAAGCCTCACCGCTGGACCGTGGAACGCAGCTGCACACCAGTCACTAAGAGGCACTCCAAGCCAGGCATGGCGGCTGGCGCGCCTGCAGTCCCAGCAAGCGGGAGGCCAAGGCAGGAGCATCGCTGTACGTTTGAGACCAGACTGGGCTCGAGGAGCTCAAGGCCAGGGTGACCTGCACATCGAGACCCTGTCTCAAGAAGACAACACACAACAACAACAGAAAGCCAGCACAGGAAGAAAGGACAACACGCCTAGGTGACCCGACCCAAAGCCAGTGAGGACAAGCAGCGTGCGTGTCAGCTGGGCCCACAGGACACCCCCCAGAGCCGTTAGAACTGAACAGAATGCCGACATGCACCATGGGGAGGACCGCACAGCACAGTAACGCCATCCCGGGTGGCGGTGCCCACTGTCATCCCAGCACTCTGGGAGGCTGAGGCAGGAGGATCCAAGTTCCAGCCCAGGCTGGGTAATGTAGCAACCTTAAAAACTTTAGCAAAACGAACAGCAAAACCAGAGCAGTTGATACAGGTCAGTGTGAAAGCCCCAGCCAGGTCCGGAACTCAGTACCAAAAGATGAAGAAAAAGGAAATGTCAAGAGGTAAAGGACATGGAAAGCTGGCTGGGGTGTAATTTGTTTGTTTTTATGAGGTGCTAAGGATCTGAGAGTGCAGAAGCCCCGTCACAGGCTGCACCTCCAGCCCGCCCCTCTGGGGGCTCATTTTTGTATTTCTACCCAATGATCAAACTGTCCAGCGTGCAGGGCCTTATCCGAGACATGAAGCACACGCACGTGCACCAGAACCCTTACACGAGAACACTTAGAGCCACACCCAAGCACTCCAGGAGGAGAGCAGGCAGCCTGTGCTAGACCTGCGCGGTGGAACACTACGCTAAGGTAACAAGGACAGCCGCAGACGTCCTCCACCAGGAGGGGAGACGCCCCAGACGTCGCACTGCACAGAGAAAGCCAGCTCTCAGCCAATGCTCGTGGGGGGGCCGCTGCAGTGACCACTGAGAGCAGGGGCAGCCCAGCTTAGAAACCCCAGGGGGCACCAGCATTGCCAACAGTGTGTCACAGAACGCTGCCCACCCGGAGGGCATGGCCAGGAGCTCGCTGGACTTTACCCGAGACCCCGCACTGCCCACTACTTGACACTTCCCTGAGACAGAAGGCGAACCCTGCTCTTGTGACACCGTGAGAACAGGCAGGCGAGGGCAGGCAGGAGCGCTCCCTTTTCTTTTTGTCTTTTAAAAATCTAGCATCGAAGATCCCATTAAACATGAACTGCCCTTCCCTTTGGGGCAGAGATCTCAAGAGATTTAATCTCACGTCTTTCCCTGACTTAAGCTTTCTCAGTAGTCTTTGGTTTCTGTTTTGTTTTGTTTTCATTCATTGAATGCAGGGACGCTCTAACGCTGAGCTACACCCCAGCCCTTTTGAGACAGGGTCTCACTAAGTTGCCCAGGCCGGCACTGAGCTTGTGATTGTCCTGCCTCAGCCTCCTGAGCAGCTGGGACCACAAGCATTGGCCACTGTGCCGTTGTAATTAACAGCCAAACAGTGAATGTCTAGGCTGTCATCTGATAAAAAGCAAATGTGACTGGGAGTGATGCTCACAGTACCGAGAACAGCATCCATCCAGAAGGCCAAGGACCCAAAGACTGCCAGCCCTGCCGTTCTCAGGAGCCAGATCTACCCAGGGTCCACTCCCCTGGACAGGACTTGCACTAATCCTGCTCGTGACGTCATTTCCTGTTGCGCGGCACTTGGTCATGACGTCACATCCGGCCGCCCTGTTCTTGCTCAAGACGTCACTTTCTGGTGCCCTGTTTCTCGCCCTCTCTCTCTCTCTGAGTCATTTCCTGCTACCCTGTCCTGTTCATGACGTCACTTCCTGCCCTTGGCTCTGGACCAGCGGATTTCCCAAGACCCCAAGCAGGGCCGGCTCTGGGCCGCCTCACCTGCGCGCTGGAGGAAGCTGTTCCAGTCGAAGGCCGCATTGGGTGTTGTGGCGATTCCTGGTCAAAGGAAAGAGAGAAAGGGTCACCTTGTGGAGCTGCTGGTGTCCAGCCATTATGGTGGCGGAAGTTCCAGTTCTCTGCCCTTGCGGATGTCCCTAAGCCCCAGCCCAGGGCTTTAAAGTGAGCCCAGATTCCACAAGAGCGTCATTACCTTTCCGCCCTTCCGTGATGTTGCCATGCCGACCTCAAAAGGCGTTTTATTTTTCTTTTGAGATAGTCTTGCTACGTAGCCAGGCCGGCCTCAAGTTCACAGCAATCGTCCTGCCTCTGCCTCCCACGGGCTGAGGTTACAGGTATGTGCCACCCCCAGCAGCTTAAATGGCACTTTTTTAAAAAAAAAATGTATTTAGGACAGGGTCCACAGGTTCTCACTACAAAGATCGGATTCATAGTGGTCCTCTTGTTTTCAACCTCCCAAGTGCTGGGATTACAGGTGACCGCCACCATGCCCAGTCTCAGTCTGCCTCTCAGCATGCCCTGGGTGTGGAGCTGGCAGGCTGGGGATCAAACCCTGGTCCCTGGTCTGCTAAAGCAAGCAGTTTAATCCACTGAGCTATCTGGCCAGCCCTTAAAAGTGCATTTTTTGAGGGCCGGGGGATAGCTCAGTAGAATAAGCACTTGCCTGGCAAGCGCAGGGTCCTGAGTTCAATCCCTGGTTCCGCCAAAAAAAAGAAAAGTGCACTTTTAAGAAGGTTTTAAAACATCAGCAACTGAACTCTTAACAGCCCCACGTAATAATTATTAAAGCTCCTGACCTGGACCCCCACTGGATGGCACATGACTGCCTGCTGCTGGGTCACTGCCTGGGTGGATTTATCTGCTAGGCCTATGTTCTTCTTAGAAAATGAAGATTTTCAGACTTAGCCAATCCACAGCAACACCCGACAGCCTGTCCTGAGAAGGTGTGAAGTGTGGTCACCTCAACACCTGGGAAGACGCGGAGAACCTGCCCTGGGGACAGAACAGCAGTCACCCAAGGACAGCAGCCAGGGAAGCCAAGACGATTGACTGAACCCCAGCGTCTGGGAGGCCAAGGCAGGAGGACTGGCCTGAGTTGAAGGCCAGCCTGGACCACATAGCAGACCCTGCTCAAAAACACAAAACCCAAAAATATTAGGTGCTGTTTTCATCTCCCGACTGCACTTTGTCCTGTCCTAAGTCGTGGTGTCTCACAACGCTCAACATGGGCCTCTCCTGATTAAAAATTATCATTGAATTCAATAAAGGGTATTAAATTTAAATTTGCCCAAAAGAATCAAAATCAGTTAAAACCACCACATTTTACACGAGCCAAACAGAGGACCTGTCGCTGGACGTGGTGGCACACACCTGAACCCTAGCACTAGGAAGGCTGAGGCAGGAGGACTGCTGCGAGTTCAAGGCCAGCCGGAACTGGATAGTGAAGCCCTGTCTCAAAAAGACAATAAAACAGAGTAAAATCATACGACTTGCGAGGAATGCCTAGGGCGCTGAAGGCAAGCCTTCGAGAATCTACAGTGCCGCGAACAGCCATGGCTGCACTAGGCGTCTCTGCTGGATTGGGAGCCATTTGTAAAATAATTTTCCAGGAAAACACAAAACAAACGAAAAGATCACAGTGGTGCAGATAATGAGGTCCTGCGGGAAACATCAACATTGAACTGGCTAAAAATGCTACCAATGGGGCCAAGTGAATGCAGAAAGCTTGGGTGTATGAAACACCCCCTGACAAAGGCGGGCTGGCGGGGGGAGGGACAGCTGCGGCCAGCACGCTGGGCCCTGGGCGGGCTGCTCCTCTGCCTGCTCAGCTCAGCCACAGTGAGATGGAGGGCAGTCGCCGCGGCTGGGCCTGTAGCCCAGCCAGCCAGTCTCCCAGAGGGCTGGGACGTGACCATGGGGACCTGGGGACCAACGGGGAGATGCTGTGCTTGGGCACGTCGCAGTCCTCCCAGGAGCTCTCACTGGGAGGTGGTGTTGCTAATTCCCGGGGGCAGGACTGGAACTCGCACTGGAAGGCCTAGCACCGTGTCTTGCTTGTTTCAACAGCTGCAGCAGGAGCACGGCGCCTCCACGGGGCACTGGCAACTTCTCCTCATCTTCTGTTCCAGATCTAGAGTCTGTACTTATTTGCTGTTTTGATTGATTGATTGTCTTTTTGAGACAGGGTCTCACTATGCAGTTCAGGCTGGCCTTCAGCTCAGTTTTTGTAGCCCAGGCTGGTTTCGAACTCTCACGGATCCTCCTGCCTCAGCCTCCCAAGTGCTGGGATTACAGGCGTGCGCCACCATGCCCGGCTTCACTATGCTTATTAAGTACATCTCAGCATTGTATGTCACCCATAAACATTTCCATGTAGCTCTAACGCATGCATTCTTTTAACATGTGACATACAAAGCATATATGTATTATCTATAAAATTCTTACCTTGGCTCTGCACGTAGATCTTACCCTTAGCATGCGGCTGTATAAGGGAGAGAAAGAAAACAGGTCAGTGTGATAGTGCGTCTTACACTTTTTAGAAATAAAAGAAGGCATTAAAAATCCTGGAGAAAACAAGTCTGATGCTGTCCCGCTCGACCCAGCCGGGCCCACCAGCCTGCAGAGCCCAGGGCAGTCTCCGTCCCTAGCAGGCTTTGGCCCAAAGAGCACAGTACCACGAGGGTCTAAGCATCATGGGGTGTGGTGCTGGAGTTAGTGCGGCAGCTCCTGGACTCTGTGGGCCAGGGACAGAGCTGTGGGGACACATGGCCCTGAGAAGTAAAGTGCCCCCCATGCAGGACCAATGATGCAGGGAGACTAGGATGAGGCAGAAGCAGAGGAAAGGAAGAAAAGATGGGAAGAAGGATCCAGGGTCCAATGTGGTGGGAAACGAGAAGCCAGAAGGGTGTGGTCGGGCTGACCGCAGGGACGGAGGCCAAGCGTGGCACTGTGGGCACTGCCAGTGACCCGAGGCCTTGTGGTGTCTCCTGGGGAAACCATGCACACAGACACTAGAGGGATGCCAGGAGTGAGGGCATACGCCTGTGATGGCTGCACGGGGGAGGCTGGGACAGGAGGACCAGGCCGTCCTGGGCTACACAGCCAGACTCTGTCTCAAGGGAGCAAAACAAAAGAGAGGAAAGAAGCGTCTCCCCAGCTCTCTGGTGACAGCGAGGACCTGCAGGTGCCCAAGGCTGTCACTTTTTTGTTTTTGTTTCTGTTTGACTGTGTATGAGTCTGGTATTTCCTTTAATTTTTTTTTTTTTTTCAGATGTGTCTTAGTTTCTCTTCTATTGTTGCTGGGACAAATACCTGACACTCAAAATGAAGGAAGGAAAGGTTTATTCAGCTCGCAGTTACTGGAGATTTCAGTCCATACTCGGCTGGCTCAAGGCTGAGTGGAACAGGGCAGAGAGCATCCAGTTCGTGGCGGTGGAACAGCAACAATCGCGACAGAGACAACCAACCAACCAACCAGGGCACAGAGAGCAACAGCCAGCATCTGTCTCTCTGTCTCTCTTTATATTACATTCAGGCTCTCTGTCTCAACCTATCCGCCTTAGGCCACACCCATAATCCCAGAAGGCCTCAGACCCATAATCCCATCCGTACTAAAACACATAATCCCAGTGGATCAAGAGTCAAATAATCCCAGCAGTACTCAGACCCATACTGTCATCCGTACTAAAACACATAATCCCAGTGGATCATGACTGAAATCTCAAACTCTAGAAGTCCCTGCCCCATGATTGCATGAGGCTTTAGGGGGACAACTAGACATAAACCATAACAAGATGGGGTCTTATTACACAGCCCAGGCTGACCTCAAACTCAGGAATCCTGCTTCAGCCTCCCCAGAGCTGGGATTACAGGTATTGCCCACCTTAATGACCAAAGTAGAGTCATTTCCATGAAGATGTCCAAAACGAGCATCTTCATGTCCTGTGACTCAAATATTCTAGACCCCTGCATGAATGGCTAAGTTAGCGAGCTGAGCAGAGGTCAGAGGTTCGAGCCCTGACACAGGCGCAGATGCACACATGTGCGTGCGTGTGTGCGTGGGGGGGAGGGCACAGTGTGGCCCTGGCATTGTACCCGGTGTGCTGGTCCACGCTGGCCTTACCCCCAAGCCAGGCTTACACTCAGGGGTGGGTGGAGGGGGAGGCCGAGGGCCAGGCAGCCCCATGGAGAGAGGACTGTCCTGGGGAGATGGAGACGGAAGGTCCGCAGAGAGCAGCTACCGGACGGCGGTACGCACACATGGGGACTGCACAGCGTCTCGTTTCATGTCTGATTTTGCTCCAGAGCTTTTCAAAACTCCGGGCTGTCCTACTGAATTCCACTACTGAATTCCTACTGAGTTGCCTTGAAACTAGCAAGCCTTAGATTCCAAACTCCCTTTGCTGCCAGTCAGGCTTTAAGGGGAAAAGAAAATGGCGTGGGCAAGGCCTCCGGGCCCCTCCCACCTCTCACGCCTGTTATTCCCCAGGCCTCTTCTGCAATCAGTTTTCACACTCTTTAACAAAGAAGAAAATGAACCATAGCAGCCGTGAGAAATCTGGGCCTGAAGTTGAGCTTCCTCAAGCGCTCCAGTAGCGCTGTGCACAGCTTCAGGGGAAATCCTGAGGGCATCTGACTGACCTCATCAGACACAAAAGTTACGTTATTTGTTATACACGCCTTGCTTTAACTTGGTCTTAACCACCCAGCAGAAAAGTCTAACCACGAGGCGTAAAAGGAAAGCCAGATTAATATGCCGAGCTATAAAAGGCTCCAGTCCTTCTGCTGATAACCCACTGCCATTATGGGCTACTGGACTATGTTGGATTATTTTGCTGGATTCATGCACCTACAATATTTGAATGGCAATGAACACCCATCTCGACAAAACAAAACAAAAATGGGGGATATAAATGAAGG
Organism: Capromys pilorides; assembly: GCA_004027915.1. NCBI lineage: Eukaryota > Metazoa > Chordata > Mammalia > Rodentia > Capromyidae > Capromys > Capromys pilorides. Next base: position 45,373 of record PVKN010000889.1, read on the forward strand.
ACCATTTTGTGTGTGTGTGTGTGTGTGTGTGTGTATGGATAGGTATACAGCTACTTTCTGTTAGTTCAATGAGAAGAAAGATTGGTACTAATACTGCTTAGATAAGATAGCATGTCAGCATCTTGTACTCTGAATAACTACTATGAGGACAACAATATGAAAGGTAATTATTGTAACTGTCCTACTAACCTGCTTTGAAACTGTCTCGAAAAAAAAATAAAAATAAAAAGGAAACTGTCTCATTGCTATTTCTTTCTCATTAAATAAACAAATAAAAATGAAAGGATACTTCTGTTGAATTTCGGATGAAATGCAGAAGCAGGAGCATCCACTAAACTGTACACGAAAAGAAACTTCTTATAAAAGGTTTGTGTGGCTTTTACCTTTCAGTAGAAACTGTCCCTAAACTTCCTACCTGAAAAGATCAATAAAATGACAACAACACATTTATTAGGGCTATAAATCAAGTTTAAATAAAGTTTTATTGGTTAAAAAAAAAAAAATTCTAGTTGCTTAGATCCACTGAAAGCTGGGGCAAGCCGTGGAACGCAGTGGGCCTGAGCTCGGCTTCCTGGGGCTCCCTCTAGGTCCTGGCTCGCAAAGGCCGGCAGGAGGAGGCGAAGCTCTGCAGAACACGCTGCCCTGACAGCCTAGGGGCCAGCTCCGGGCTCGGCGGCAATGGCTGGACTCGGCGAATCCGCCTCTGGAAGGAGAGCCAGGAGTCTACGGACTCTTCGCTGTCTGCATCAGAAATACGCCTCCACTAGGACCCGAAAGGCACCTGTCCCGGATCCTGCCCCTTAGCCCTAGGCTCAGCCCGGCTGGGAGGAGGAGCTCACGGAGGGGGCGCAGGAGGGTTCATCCACCGCTGGATGCTCCTTGCCCATCCCGGAGTGCTGTTTCTCTAAATCCTACTGCGCACCAGAAAAGATGGGCGCGGCCTCCGGCGCAGACCCCGAAACACATCACTTAGGGTATTTTAGGATCTTATCCGAGCAAGCCCAAGAATAGAGTCACGGTCTGAAGGCTCCGTAGGCCGAGTCATTTCCAAACATCAGGCTGAGAGGAATCGGCAGAAGCCCTGCGCGGCTCAGCCCAGGGACTTGGAGAAGTGCCGTCCACGCCACCCGATGCCAGCGCGGGCTCCCCTTCCCTGCGGCCTGTGCAGCCTCCCCACTCTGATCTGACTCGACATCCACACAGGGCACTGGCCTGGACTGATGATGTCTAAAAACACAAAGGTTAAGCAGTACAGGGAGGCTGAGGCAGGAGGATCCTTAGGGAGTTCAAGACCAGCCTAGGCTCACGCCTGCTTCTCATTTCCTTACAAAAAAGGGGAGCCTCACACTGCGGGATGAGGATGCAGACACCGTGCTGGGAGATCCGCGAGCACTCCTAGGCGAGACGCAGGCCCTGCACGTGGGCGCCTGGGTCCGAGACGCAAGTGCTGGTGGGCCTCCCTTCTCAGGGGATCCTGGGCAGGAGCCCCAGCACCTTTGGCTCCCATAGCACAGTGGTTAATGTTCTGAAACAACACCGCCCACAAACGGAAACCACAGCAGACACTGTTTTATAAAATACACACAATTAAACGTGGCTGGCAAGAATAATAATATTCTTATTTTCAAATCACAGTACATCTTGGGTTCGTGGCTTTGTCCTAAGTATAAGCAAAACGGTTTCATATTGATTAAAAGAGAGCAAGGTTGACCCACAGGCCTGTCACGAGCTGTGTCTGTGCCACAGAGCATACATGGTGGCACTTCTCAGGGGACACAGTGTTTTTCATTTTCTCCCTCTCTGCTTTTCCATTACAAATTTTTTTTATTTTTATTTATTTATTTTTTATATTATGGCCAGCTCAGCCTGCCCTGGGGGTGGGGCTGGCACAGCATGTGGTGCCAGGAACTGAACCGTGGTCCCTACGGTTGCCTAAGCTTTCCTAAGCAGGTACTTTAGACCACTGACCATCTTGCCAGCCTTCCATTACAAATTTATTACCAGGTTGGGCATGGTGGGACAGGCCTCCGGTCCTGGCATCTGGGAGGCTGAGGCAGGGGAATCACTACAAGTTCAAGGCCAGCCTGGACTACACAGCAAGACCCTGTCTCAAAAAAATCAAAATCAAATACAAAAATTTATTGCCAGACAGAGAAAATTTTTAAAGGACATGCTAAAAAGGAGTTGGAAGAGACACAGCCACACCATGCACTCCTGCAGTGAACCACAGAGATATTTTTTAAGGAAAGGAAAGTGTCGGGCTGGGACTGTAGCGTGCTTGCACTGGGCCCTTCCACCTGTGTGTGCGTCCTCCCCTAGGTGAGGGTTGCTGGAAGTAACATTCATGCAGAGCCGGGGCTTGAAAAAGTCCCCAGAGAGATGCGTGGGCTTAGCTGCCGTCCCCTTAGAAGAACACCTGCTGAGCCGGGCATGGTGGATTGAGCCTGCAGTTCCAGCGCCCAGGAGGCTGAGGCAGGAGGCCCTGAGTTAGGCTGCACAAACGAGTTTAAGGCCAGTCTTCACTACGCAGAGAGATCTGTCTCAAAAATAACCAAGAACAGTGAATTCAAGTTCAGCCTGAATTACACAGCGAGACCTGTCTCACAGAAACAAAGCAAACTAGAAGGCTTGCTGGGAAGGGTGTGCATGGACTCAGAGGAGGTGGTGGGCCCCGGAAGCTACCGTCAAGGTGAGGCGCTGCTGTCAAGGTTCAAGCTGAAGCCTGAACAAGGGCATCTGAGATGAAAAGCAATAAAGTAAATCCATCTTTATAGAAACCCAGTGACACATTTGTGGAGAGGCAGCTCGTGCAAGGTTATAAGCCTGGCCTCCAGCACCCCCCTCAAAGAGTGGTCAGTCTTGGGGGACAGGGCAAATTGGATCATGGCCCCGCCCTGCTCCAGGCCTGTGTGGCTGCCACAGAAGGCATGGGAGGCTGCGTGGACGAACGCAGTGCCTGCAGCCGGTGACCACACTGCACACTGTGCCTCACTGGGGTGCTCTGTGAGTGCAGCACGCACACTGGGCCTTGGCACTGGAGCATGCAAGAATCTGCCCGAGCCCAGCGTGGGCACCCAGTGTGGGCACACAGCATGGCCCTGCACTCTGGAAGGCTGAAGCAGGAGGCCCACAGTGAGTTTCATCTGGATAACTTAGCAATTTACTGAGATCTTGTCTGAAAGAAAAAAAAAAAGAAAAGTTTAGGCTGGACATGGTGGTACACACCTATAATCCCATCACTCGAGAAGCTGAGGTGGGAGGATACTTGGGAATTTGAGACCAGCTGGGGCTAGGAAGTGAGCTCAAGGCCAGCTTGCACTGTATAGAAAGACCCTGTCTCAAAAAGACAAAAAACTTAAAAACTTACTAAAGGGCTGGGCACACAGCCCAGGGCAGGGGTCCAGCAGAGGTGACCAGATGGGGTAGAGAGGGGGCAGGGAGGGCTTTGGTCCTAGTGGAGAGGCGCAGCTGAGAGGTGCCACTGTGCCCAGGGCTGAGAAGCATCATGTAGCACAGGACAGGGCAGCTGCTTTGGGGGAAGAGGTGCACAATGGATCTTGGGGTGCAACCAGCTGCACCCAACAGTCCCAGGCTTGGGGCTGGCTCCACCTGACATTGTCACTGAGGATGGGAACTTAGGGCTGAGCCGGAACGGCAGACCTGAGACCGCGGAGATCACACAGTTCCCATGCAATCCTGGCTACGCAAGGTTCAGGGCCGCCTACCTCGCCAGGCTCAGGGCCGGCCACCTGCTGGCAGGGTCATCAGGCGGGCACAGGAAGAGGACCAAGGGCCCAGCACCCCAGGGAGCAGGAGGTGTGTGACGTGGGGCAGGCCCCTCTGGGCAGTGGCTTAAATAACACAGATTAAAATACATGGGGTTTGTCTCTGCCTCTTTATAGTCCAGCTGCCGGGGAATGTCAAGTCACACCTGCAGCCCCCAGCACAGTCGAGGTCTGTGGCCACGAGACAGCCCTGACCACGAGACAGCCCTGGCCATGAGACAGCCCTGACCACGAGACAGCCCTGGCCGCGAGCCTGCCGCACTCGGGAAGAGCCGGCTTCAGAAGGCGCAAGGGCCGGGTGTGGGTTTTTGCTACTGATGCTTTCGAAATCACAAAATCAATAAGAAGCAAGTTGCACAAGCCGTTCTAATCTGGGATTACTGAAACTGAACCCCGGCTTGATAATAATTAGGTAGAGGAGCGGCACCGTGACCCCAGCCCGGCCTGCCTGGGGAGCTAGAGCACACAGAACTCAAAGCCAGCGCTCCGTGGCGCAGAACCAGACTCAACTGCTCAAAAGCTGAATTCCTCTTCACAACACACAAATAAAAATGGCCTCTCTGTGGACATCCATCTGAAATAATCCTATAAATGCAGGGCAATCATACATTTTCATATGTTTATTTACAAAAATTAATCAAATAAGACTATTGAGCTGAACTTTACTGAAAAACTCATACACCAACGAAGTACAGTGATTCCCCGAAGAGAACTGTGGGCATCACGAGCTGTAACCATGTACTAATGAAAAAATGAAAATGGTAAAGGCTGGGGATGTAGCTCAGTGGCACAAGCACCTGCCTGGCAAGTGCAAGATCTTGAGTTCAATCCCCAGAACCAAATTAAATTAAATTAAAGTGACTAAAAAAAAAAAAAAAGAAAAAGAAAAAATTAAAAAAGGTCTTGTCCTCAAAGAGCTGTCTAATAATTTTTAAAGCACGTAAGAATAAATTTTTAGAGCTGGAGAGATAGCTCAGTGGCATAAGCACCTGACTGGCAAGCCTAAGATCCTGAGTGGGACCCCAGTACCAAAAAAATTAGTAATAACAATCCCCCACAAAAAAGAAAAAGTGTCTAAATGACACAAAGCAACTTCGAATGCAACTTTAACAACCAGCCCACCACTTTAAGCTATAAAGACCAGTAATAACATTCATGATGGGGCTGCAACTCCTCGTGGCCAGCGGCACGGACACATGCGTGGCTGTCCCACGTGTGGCTGACGCCACCCACCACTGGTGGTGCAAGCCACACGATGGCACAGTCGTGTGTGCACCACGGAGATCCACGCTGGGGGGAAGAGGCCACTCCTTCATCCACGAGCCTGCTGACAGTGCCTCTTCTACCTTAATCCAAGGCTGAGCTGTTTGTGTCACCTTCCCGGTCCCTTTCCAGTGCTCTATGACCAGAGAGGGAGCATTTTCTGAGGACAGAGAGGCCTGCCTGCGACGGGCCACCATTTGGGATGTGTCAGACACAGGGTCCACAGACCTCTGTGATGGCGCCTTCCTGGTGAGAATGCAATGCGAAGGCAGCTCTGTAAAGCTCCCACTTTGGCTCGGAATTCTGCAAATTGTCACCGGCATCGGCCATCACCGATACCTGTTCTTTAAGCACCTGGTAAAAGTCCAGCAAGCCCCCAGGTCTGGATGAGCCTGGTGTGTGCCGAGGCCTCTCCAGGTGTCACTGGTGTGACACGAGGTAGGTGAACAGGGCCCTGCCCGCCCACCCCACGCACGGCTGCATGTAGCTCTGCCCGCCGCGGGGCACAGCTCCCTGCACTGCACCTGAACAGCGGCGGGCTTACACCTGCCTTGCCCCACGAAGGACACTACAGGTGGCACCAGTGGGGGTGCTCGGGGACGCTGGCACCACCAGCGCTGCCCCACGGGGACAAGCCGTGGCAGCGCACTCAGCACCACTTCTCCCACGGGCAGGAAGCAAATGTCTTAATTTCCTAGGAAAAGTGAGGGGTCTGAAAGGGTCCTCAATGCCCCAGCCCTACAGACTCATCTGAGCACCAAGACTGAGGTGACCACACCCAGAGGGAGTCGGCCCCACAGGATGGGGTGGAGGCCAGGAGCCTGCAGGTTCTCGATTGTTCTCCATTCCCAGAACCACTGCGCTGGGCTGCACCGGGAGACACAGCCTCCAGCCTGCCCCGCGGCCCGGTGGGCGCGGCTCGCTGCACGACCAGGCCGGGACAGCTTCGCCCGACAAAGCCGCCGCCTGTGGCTTTCTCCGTGTCCTGGGGGTCACGCTTTGCTGTCTTTCCAGGCGCCACGCAGACTCCTCCCAGCCCAGCCCATCCAGACTGTAGCGAATACCAAAGTAGATAAGAAATTTCTGGGGAGACTGCAGGGTGAGGAAAACAGCCCGGAAGCAGCCTCTCCACGCCTGGCGTCCAGATTGGAGGGAAGCGATGCACGATGCAGGGAGAGAAGGGCGGAAGCGCTTCCTCGGCCACCCGCGTGGCGCCGGGCTTGGCCTGCGCAGCCGCACCAGGATGCAGACGCTGCGCTCTCCCAGCGTGCAGACTGCCGGGCGTGTGCACGCGGACCCCCAGGGCATGCGCGCCCTCCCTCTTCCCGGCAAGGCCCAGAAGCCCACAGGGAGAGCGAGGAGAGAGACTTCAACGGAGCAGGAGGAGGCTGCGGGCTGCACGCGCTTCCTCTCTGAGCCTGGACACACCGTGTGGGAGGAGTGGCACAGTGACGACTGGGGACGCCAGAGGCCTCCGCAGAGACGCGCGCGTAGGGGACGCGGCTACCGCTGTGGCCGGCGAGCTGTTCAGGCTCTGACACCTCCCTGGCAAGGGCGGCTGGCCAGAAGCCAGCATGGAGCGGGACTGAGCCTGGAACTCGGAGCGGCTGCCGCCAGCCCTGTCCAGCAGCGGCCAGGGTCAAGTCTGCAGCTCGAGGAGCTGAGCGCCAGCCAGCGAGAGGCCCACAGAGGGCTGCAAGCTGCACCAATCAGGCTCCAGCCTCACACAGCCTGAGCTCCAGGGGAGCCACAGGTGCAGGCTCGCTGGGAGGACCCGCTGCCCTCCGGGACCTGCAGCTGGGCTGCTGGGACGAATCCCTGTGGATCCGGGCACCGCCTGCCCACCCTGCCTGCCAGCCACAACACAGACAGACCATGAAGTGAATAGATTTTCTTCTTCTTTTTTTCCATTTTGTTTTTATTGTCTCTTCATTTCTTATTTAAATTGCAAAATCAGGAGCCGGGCATGTGGTGGCTCACGCCTGTATTCCCAGCACTTGGGAGGCTGAGGCAGGAGGATTGATGTGAGTTCAAGACCAGCTTGGGCTACAAAAGTGAGCTCAAGGCCAGCCTGAACTGCATAGCGAGACCCTGTCTCAAAAAGACAAAATAAATAAATAAATAAATAAATAAACAAACAAACAAACAAACATTTATTTATTCATTTATTTACTTATTTGACACAGGGTCTCACTACACAGCTCGGACTCACGGTGATCTTCCTGGCTCAGCTTCCCTAGTGCTGGGATCCCAGGTGCGCACCACTACGCTGAGTTTTGGTGGCCTGCACGGCATCCAGCACCAGGGATCGAACTCAGGTCCTTGCACTTGCCAGGCAAGCACTTAGATGGCCCAGCTGTCTGCCCACTTCCTCTGCATTTCTTTTCCATGATTGTTTGCTCGTGTTCTCACATGAAGGTGAACACCATCTCTAGTTTGTTGTTCTGTTGCTGTTTTTATTTCTTCTTTCTCTCTCGAGCTCTTTTCTTTTACCAATTTTCCGAGTTTCCTGTGCTCCGGCCTTGCTCCCCACCTCTTCCCTTTGTATTTCTCTGCTTCCCCCCACACGCCCCTTTTAAACTTCCACCTTGAGGATAAAATCAACCTGCTGAGGGCCTATTGTCTGCACACGGTTTGTTTCACTTGTGTTTAATTTTGTTGTACAACCCCAAATCTCGTTCATGTGGTGAAAGGTGGAGGATGACCAGTTAGGTTACCACAGCTCGTTCCTCCTAGGCCATCCCTAGACGCCGTTGTCACTGCTGAATGCGCTGCCCTAGCCCAGGCACCACACAGGTTCTGACCGGTCGTTGTCCCTGGTGTGTCATGACTGAGATTGCCAAGGGTCACAGAAAGCGCTATGGGCCAGTGCCAAGGCACCAGGAGGGAGCCAGGCAGAGTGGGTGGCAACTCCTGCCTCCCGGTAAAGCGACGAGGAGGAACTTGCTGCAGGCTTAGAAACCCAAAAGCCAGCCCCACCTGGGGAACGCCTCGGAGGAGCAATCATTCCTGCGGTCCTGAGGGGTGGTAGTCAGGCTGCCACCAGGCACCATCGCAAGCATCAACCCAGGCATTGAACTAAAAAAATAGACAAAGAGGAGCCTTCAGCGAGGCGCAACCCCAGACTCCAGCTCGCTAAGGGCAGGCAGTGAGGAGGAGCAATTCAAAAGGCACCGCGTGGGCAATAACAGCAGGGTCACAGAGCAGAGGAATGGGACTCTGGTAAAAATCGAGCCAGAGGGGCTAGGGAGACAGCTTATCAGTCTAGGCGCCTGCCTGGCAAGCTCAAGGACCATGGCTTGGCTCCCAGTACCGCATGCTGTGTTTGCCCCAGAACCCTGGGGGCACTATGCTGGCCACTGAAACCAGGTGTGATGGCACCTGCCTGTAATCCCTGTGCTGGGGAAGCTGAGGCAGGAGGATTACTAGGTGTGCAAGCTGCATACCAAGACCCTGTACCAAATAAATCAATAAAATCAGAAATAACGCTCAGATAACTCGGAGATGGTGACCACAATGAAAGACATGGTAGTGACTCTAGAGCAGACAGATAAAAAAATAGAGAGAGAAAGAGGTGCTTAGGAGACTGATGGAAACCGCAAACACAGAAAAGACGCAGAATTCATGAAACAGCTTCACGCAGGTGTCCAGCAGCTTCAAAACTCCAGTGAAGTCACACACAACAGAATGGGCCAACGTGAAGACAGAATGTCAGACTGGAGGAAGAGATAGTGGCCAGCAGCCAAGAAAAGAAAGACCTCTGAAAAATAGCAAGGAACCACACACACACACGCACATCAATCCAGTGGTTGCTAAAGAAGAACAACATAGGACTGAATGGCATCGATGGAAAAGCAGAGAACAGTGCAAATGACATAAAAGACCCAGTCACAGAAGCAATGGCAGAAAACTTCCTGAGCATGGGAAAAGAATTTGACACACAGCTAAGTGGGGTATATCAGACTCCAATTACCTATAAAAGAAAAAAAGAAAAAAAGAAAAAAAAAAAAAACACCTACACCAAGGCATATAATAGCCAAGATTCCAGGAAATCGATATAAGAATGGAATACTAAAACCTGTTAGAGAAAAGAAACAGATCATCGATAAAGGATAGCCCATCTGCATCACACTAGACTTCTCAAAAGAGACACTTATGTCAGGGAGAGCTTGGAGTGAACTATTTCAAGCCCTACATAAAAACAACCCCTAACCAGACTGATGCACCCTAAAAAATTATCTTCCAAAATTGATGGAGAAATAACATACTCCCACGACAAAGAACACGCAAGGAAATTCATGGCCACCAAGCCAGTACTGCAAAATGCTCTGAAAGGCATTCTAGAAAGCGGTACTGAGGACTCAGCTACAAGAGCCAGAGCTGAATGAATCCACACCAGGCAAGGCCAACTCAGTACCTACCACGTGTGACTATCCACGTTGACAGTCTCAGTTCACCAGTCAAAAGAAACAGAGTGGCAGGTCGGATCGAGAAGCAAGAACCAACAATACACTGCATCAAAGAAACACACCTGATTCAAAAAGAAATTCACAGATCAAAATTCAAGGGATGGGAAAAAAAAATACTCCATGCGACAGGGACCCAGAAAAATGAGGGTGGCTATTGTATCTGCAGAGACAGTGGATTTCAACCCAAAACCGATCAAGAAAGACACAGAAGCTCACTACCTCGCTGTGAAGGGAAGAATCCAAGGGAAAGTGGTAACGCCCTGAATGTGCGTGCCCCAAATACCAGCACACCCAACTATAGAAAATGATCCTAACAGATAAGAAAAAATCAAATAAGCGCTAATCCAGTTCTTACAGGAAACTCCATACCCCCCGTCACAAACAGACAGGGCAACTAGACAAAAATCAACAAAACATATGGGAGCTGAAGCAAGCCTGTGAAACAAATGGGCTTGCTAGCCGTCGACAGAGTGTTCCACGCCACAGCACCAGAGCACACACTCTTGCAGCCAAACATTTTCTAAGAGAGACCACGTTCCGGTTCACAGAACAGGCTTAAGTCAATGCAAAGGAGTTGAAATTACCCCATGTGTGTTAATAGACCACAGTGCAGCGAAATTGGAAATCACTATTATGAGAAATCACAAGACCTTCATAAACACATGGAAATTAATATCCTCCTGAACAAATAACAGGTCACAGATAAAATTAAGGATGAAAGCAGAACGTTTCCATAAGCAAACAATAATGACAGCACAGCACACTGGAGCTTACAGGACACAGCGGGAGTGCTCCTAGGAGGGGAATGCACGTGGTGAGCTACCACGTCAGTCAAAGAGAGAAGTTAAATAAACTTAATGCTGAACCTTAACCTTCTGGAGAAGGAAGAGCGAGTTAAGCCCAAAACTCTTATGAGAGAGAAAATTATAAAGATCAGAACAGAAATTAATGCCATGAAGGCTAAGAAAACAAAGCACAGAATCAATGAAATGAACAGCTGATTCTTTTGAAGATTAACTAAAATTGACAAACCTTGCTTACCCAATCTAATAAAAAAAGGTAAACACTCAAGGCCCTGCAATTAGGAGTAAAAAAGGAGAAATCGCAACAGATCCTGCAGAAATCCACAAGATTCATACCTACTTTGAGAACCTGTATTCTAATAAGATGGAAAAAGCAAGAAGAAATGGAAAGATTCCTAGATACATATAAACTACCAAAGATGAATCAAAAGACATAAAAATTCTAAATAAACCTTTATCAGTCAATGGCATTACAGATGAAATTAAAAACTTAGCAACAAAGAAAAGCCTATGCCCTGCCGGATTCACGGATGACTTCTACAAAAACTTTTGAGTAGACCTAATGCCATTACTTTTCAAGCTCTTTAATGAACTGTAAAGATAGCAATACTCCCAAATTCAATCTTGACACAAGCATTACCCTGAGATACCAAAAGCAGAGGACACAACTGAAAAACAGAATAACAGACCAGTCTCCCTAATGGATGCAGATGTGATAATCCTCAGTGAGACCTGGGCACACAGACTGGGGCACACTGTCAAGGAGACCATCGCCATGACCAAGGTAGATTCAGCTGCAGGGCACAGGCATGGTTTGACATAGGCAAATCGATACATATATCATACTAAGAGCTGGCCGGACAGCTCAGAGGACTAAAGAGCCTGGTTAGGTGGAGGGCAGTGGCTGGGGTTCAATCCCTGGCATACCATGCCAGCCAGGCCAGCCACACCCCTTGGGCATGCTGGGCATGGTGACAAGCACCTGTAATACCAGTTCTTGGGAGGCTGAAAACAGGAGAATCACTATGAGTCTGATCTATGTAGTGAGACCCTGTAGACCCTGTACTAGATACATTAAATAAATAAATAAATCATATTAATAGAGCCAAGAAAGAAAAAAAAATCTCAGTAGAAGCAGGAAAAGCATCTCACGAAGTCCAGCACCCATTCATGAGAAAAACCTTCCAGGAAATGGAAACAGATGATCTTTACCTACATCTGATAAAAGCCATCTATGACAAACAGCCAACATCATTCTAGACTTCTTTTATTTAATTTAATTAATTTATTAATTCATTAATTTATTTACTTACTTATTTTCTCTCTTTGAGATAGAGTCTCGCTATGCAGTTCAGGCTGGTCTTGAGCTCACTTTTGTAGCCCAGGCTGGTCTCAAACTCACACCGATCCTCCTGCCTCAGCCTCCCAAGTGCAGGGATTATAGGCATGTGCCACCACGCCCCACTGCCAACATCATTCTAAATGGTCAAAAACTGAAGGCTTTCACTCTAAGATTAGGAACAAGACAAGGATGTCCACTATGACCACTCCCACTCAATATAGTTCTGGAAACATTAGCCAGGGCAATGAAGTAAAAGAAACAACTAAAAGGACCAAGGATCAGAAAGGAAGAAGTTAAGTTATTATTTGCAGATAACATGATACTCTACATAGAAGCCTCTCAAAACTCCACCAAATGCCCTGGAGATTTAATACCAAATTCTATAGTGTAGCTGGATACAAACTCAACACTCAAAAATCAACTGAATTCCTGTACACAAATGACAAACTCACTGAGAGAGAAACTAGGTACAGCATACCTTTCACAGTAGCATCCAAAAAATGAAATATCTAGGAATCAATGTAATAAAGGAAGTAAAAGACCTTTACATTGAAAACCATGAAAGTCTAAAAAAGGAGACTGAAGAGACTGTCAGAAAATAGAAAGAGAGGCTGGGGAGATAGCTCAGTAGAATAAGTGCTTGCCTGGAAACACAATGACCTGAGTTCAATCCCCAGTCCTGCAAAAGAAAGAAAGAAAGAAAGAAAATTGAAAGATATGCCCATTCTTGGGAAGGAAGAATCACTATAGTGAAAATAGCCATAGTCTCAAAATTGTTATACAGCTTTCATGTAATTCCAATCAAAGTACCATTAACTTACCTCACACAATGAGAGGGAAAAAAAATCTCGAAATTCATTTGGAACCAAAAAAGACCTGGAAGGGCTGGGGAGACAGCTCAGAAGTCTGTGTGCCTGCTGACAAGTACAAGGACATGGATTTGATCCCCAGTGCCGCATGTCATGCTGGTCCCGGAATCCCAGGTGTGCTGTATTGGCCACCAAAACTGGACATGGTGGTGCACACCTGTAATCCTAGCCCTGGGGAGGCTGAGACAGGAACTGCATAGGAGACCCTGATTACAATACATACATACATACATACATACATACATACATACGCACATACATACACACACAAATATGAAAGAGACCTAGAAGAGCAAAAGCAGTTTTCAGCAACAAAGGCCAGGCACGTCAGACTGAAAATTGGAACAAAGTTTATTAATAAAGCTGGCATCTGAATGTGCTTCCAGATCCTTACAGATCGGAGACAAGTCTGGCCTTGTTCTTTGTTTCATCTCTGCTTAAATACCTTCTTGGTTTCCATGGCAACCACATTGGAATCAAAGGCACGGGATAGTTCTTTCTAATTAGTTCTGCTTTCCTCTTTTTTTCCCCTCTTATCTCTTTCATGTTTACAACATCCTAACAAGGGTGGAAGAGGTGTGAAGGAGCGACAGCATCTTACCAAGGGTGAGGAAGGCTCAACTAGAGCTTCTTTGGCTAGGATAAAATTAACGCATGGAGAGCCACCATCCCCTATGCTGTCATCATCATAACTCCTGGCTTTAAATTACACTACAAACCAGTGCAGTACCAGCAAGCAAGCAGACAAAGGGACTGGAAGAAACTAGAAGGCTAGAAACAATTCCAAACACACTTAGCCACGAGATCTTTAACAAAGGGGCTGAACACAGTCACTGGAAGAAAGATAGCCTCTTTAAAAAACAATGCTGAGGAAACTGGCTTTCCACATTCTGAGGATTAAATCTAGACCATATCTTTCACCATGTCCTAAACCAAAATTGAAATGGATTAAAGATCTAAATATTAAAACAGAAACACTAAGCCTGCGGGAAGATGGACTAGGTAGAACTCTTGAAATTGGTACAGGGAAAGACTTCACGAAGAAGATTCCAGTCACATAGGAAATAGCACAAAGAATCAACAACTGGGTTCTCATTTAATAAAAAAGTTTGCATAGCAAAAGAAACCTCTGACAGAGTGAAGAGACAGCCCACAGAATAAGAAAAACTTGTTCCATCAGTTTCTCACACAAGGGACTAATACCTACAATACATAAAGATCTCAAAAATATCAGACTCCCCCCCCCCCACAAATTTAAAGACCTAATCCAAAAATGGGCATCTGAAAGAAACATATTTTCAGATAAAGAAGGACAAATTGAAGTAAGTAGTTAAAAAAAAAAAAGAGGTCGGGCGTAGTGGCACATGCCTGTAATCCTAGCACTTGGGAGGCTGAGGCAGGAGGATCAGTGTGCATTTGAGACCAGCCTGGGCTACAAAAGTGAGCTTAAGGATAGCCTGAACTGCATAGCGAGACCTTGTCTCAGAAAGACTAAATTAATTAATTAATTAATTTTTAAAAAATGTTTAACATCACTGGTCCTTCAAAAGATAGGAGTTAGAAAAACATTTTCATTCGACCCAGCAACCAGCCCTGGTGAGTGAGTGAGACCACCCTGGGCCCACTGGAAAATCATTTGACCCAGCAACCAGGCCTGGCATGTGAGTAAGACTGCCTGGGGCCTATCAGAAACTCATTTGACCCAGCAACAGGCCCCGTGCCTGAGTAAAACCACTCAGGGCCCACTGGAAACTCATCACCCAGCAACAAGGCCCAGCATGTGAGTGGAACTTCATCCATCAGACAGGCCCAGTGTGGAAAACTGCCGTGGAACTCCCTGCAGAGAGACCAGAGACAAGACTCACCCAGCTGATCCAGAGCAGAACATCTTGCTAGAGAGGCACAGCAGGAAGGACTGCAGCAGGAAGAAGTGGAGCTCAGCAGCCAGACCCAAGCCACACCCTCCTGGATGAGCTGGAACTTGGTAGATCCAGGTCTTGTGCTAAGGTAAGAACTCTACCAAAACTCTACACCAAAGGTCAGAAGGCAGGGCTGTACAAAATGACAAAGAGAAGGACCAAAATGTGCTCTCAGGCCCCAAGCCCACCCAGAACAAAGGAGACAATAGCATAGAAGAAATTGGAAATCACACACCTGACATCTCTGAAATAATAGCATCTGACGTACAGAAACAACTGCAGAAAAGTATAGAGGAAATCAGATCAGAAATAATTTCTGAAGTAAAAAAGAAGTACTACCTATAACAAAAGAAATATTAAGTGCTTCTAAAGAAGACACTGATAAAAAATAGAGGAGAATAGAAAAATGATGGAATCCTTGAATGAGCAATATAGTAAAGAAATAGAATGTATGAAGCAGATTCAAAGTGCTATACAAGAACCTAAAACCTCAATCATAAGCTGGCAAAACAATTTCAATGAAAATGAAAATAGACTTTCATACCTTAAAGACACTATTGTGAACAGGCAAGAGAAGATCTCTTAAAAACAACTAGGATGCAAGAGAAAATAATTCAACATCTCCAAGATGATGCAAATATTAACAACGTAAGACTAATAGGCATCAATGAGAAAGGAGTCTATACAAATGATATAAAAAGAATATGGGCAGAAGTAATAGCAGAAAACTTCCCAAATATGGGGAAACAATTTGACATTCAGGTAACTGAAGCATATAGAACTCCAAATAACATCAACCCAATTAAAACCACACCCAGACATATAATAATCAAGATCCCAGAAATTCAGCACAGGAACAGTATACTAAAAGTTGCTAGAGAAAAGAAACAGATCACATTTAAAGGAAAACCCATCAGAGTAACGGCAGATGTCTCTTTACAAACCATCAAGTCAAGAAGAGCATGGAGCAAAGTACTGCAAGTCTTGCAAGAAAACAAATTCCAGCCCAGACTGCTGTATCCTGCAAAACTCTCTTTCAGGTTCAATGGAGAAGTGAAATACTTCCAGGACAGAGAACAACTAAAGAATTTCATGATAACAAAGCCAACCCTGCATAGTTTACTAAAAGATATTCTATAGAGGGATCAAAATGACCACAACTCCATGAAGGAGAATGGAAAGAATCTACCAAATAGGGCAAACAATTAAACACAGGAGAAAAAGAGGTATACCACAGCAGTCTTTCAACTATTCTTTTGTATACAGCAGCAGAATACGTCCATCAGCATATTCTACAAATGGACTTCTCCTGCGCTCTATGGGTCATGATTCTGTCTGGGTCTACAGGGTGGATATCAAGGAAATAGCAGTAACTCAGTCCCACAAGTGACACCTGGCCACCAGTAAGTGTCACCGACACTGTCCATGTACATGACATACTAGAACTTTGTGTGATATCCTAAAACGTTAGAAGTTCTGGTCAGATATTTGCCATTCCAGTATTTATGTTATGCTTTATTCTTAGTAATTCTTTACTACCATGGAAACTTTTTCTTAGCTGATGTCTTCGTATATATTAGCCTATCGAAATTCTATGTGAGTACTCTGAATTGATCACAGATTCATATATACGATACACAACATTCTGGCCTCCAAGTTGGACTCTGACTTGAATTTTGGAATATTGTTTTGAAATA
>PVKN010000890.1:0-14567 GCA_004027915.1 Capromys pilorides
AGGAGGAGGAGGAGGAGGAGGAGGAGGAGGAAGACAAACAACAAAAATGCCCCCAGGAATGCGCAAGTCACTGAAATAGTAAAATAGTGTTACAAAGAAGTAGGACCATTGTGACCCTTTCTCACTTCGCCCCATCCCTTAGGTGCATTTCCCGAACTCCTTGGGCATCTTCCTGTGCTCGTGAGTTTGGGGCCATGGGAGTTTGATCCCTGGGCCTGCTTGCTGACCCCATCCCTGGGGTGCTCTGAGACAGCAATTGAGACTGGACGTGGTGACGCATGCCTGTAATCCCAGCTCTTGGAGGCTGTAAACAGGTGGATCACTATGAGTCTGATCTAGTAGTGAGACCCTGAACACCTTGTAGACTCTTCCCTAAAATACAAAAAAGAAAAAAAAAACACATTATATATAGCTATAAATTCCTTTTGATGAATGTGATCATTATGGTATCTAAATGGTACCAAAAAACTTAATAATAGTAATAATAATAAAAAAAACCCAACCAAACAAAAAAACCCTAGGTACAAACTTCCTCTTCACTGCTGCATCCAGTACAGCTCTTGAAATTCCCATGGGAAGGATGGTGGTGGATGAAGAAACAAAGGTAAGAGTCAGAATGTAGAAATCTGAGGGCAGACAGAGCCCCTTTGCTGGTGAGTGAAGAAGAATTGCCCAGTACTGCAGTGTCTTTTTTTGTAGGACCAGGGTTCAAACTCATGGCCTTGCACTTGCCAGGCAGGCACTTGTGCCACGGAGCTATCTCCCCGCCAGTACTGCAGTGTGTTTATTTATACAACTGGTGGGTGGCATCAGGTGAAATTCCTCTGCCTAGGAAACTGTTCACCTTGCTTGCTTCAGGTGCTCTGTGTTCTTGGGGCTGGCCTTGCTCTAGCTCCGCGTGTATGACCAATCTTCAGCTCAGCTGCTCCCACATTTTCCCCTTTTCTATTTTGCAGTTGAAAGCCATGGGAAGTCAGTTGGAATTGGTGAAGCTATGTTTGGAGGACTCTGCATAAAACCTTCTTTTGGCGGGGCTGGGGAGATAGCTCAGTAGAATAAGCACTTGCCTGGCAAGCACAAGGACCTGAGTTCAGGTCTGGTTCTGCAAAAAAAAAAAAAAAAGACCTTTTTTAGTGGAAGGCTCTTCTTCTGAAAAGACATCCTGGCTAAGCTTTTTTTCTTGTGAAGGTCTTCTCCCTCCTGAACCCTTTCCATCCTGAGTGAACTTACTCAGGCTAAAGATTCCCAGTCTAAGAATTTCAGGTTCCTGCATTCAGCAATTTAACCCTAGATGGCCAATTTACTCAGAGCAATAGTCAGTTACTCATGTGACTGGAAATTGTAAGAGGGTGTCAGTGATTTAAGTGTCTTTTATAGCTAGTATCCTATTATGACTTTGTTTTATACATTTTAAAGTTATTCTTTTCTGCTTGATGTCCAAGAATAAATTAAAGTGAGACATGTTAATTAAAATTAATTTCTTGCTATCTACCAAGGTCAGTTAAGTCTCCTGAGGATTTACCTTGAATAGCACCTTTCAGTTCTCCTGTCATGTGAGCCATCTGAATGAGTCACTGTCATTGCTGGACCAAATTGCTTTCTATGACATATTGGAAGACTTTCCTCTCCTGGTGGCTTTCCTTAGGCACACTATACACCATTGATCTTCTTCTATAGTCCAGCAATCTTGAACATTGTCCAGCAGAAAAGTAGAACTCCAAGATGTACAAATCTTTCCAAAGGACGTTTCCTAGCTTTTTTCCTAGCACTTGATTGAATTGTCTTTCTACTGCTATAGTCACATCCCCACAGAATTTAAAAAGTTAATAGTATATAACACCAAGTGAAGTTTATTGTGAGGTGTAAATTTTGTAGGAAAGGATTTCCCTTATTGTTTTTGTAGTTGAATTTTGAGTGTACAATAAGCATGTTCAACAATTTTTTTTGTCTTTTTGAGACAGGGTCTTGCTACGCAGTTCAGGCTGGCCTTGATCTCACTTTTATAGCCCAGGCTGGTCTCGAATTTGCACTGATCCTCCTGTCTCAGCCTCCCAAGTGCCGGGATTACAGGCTTGCACCACCATGTCCAGCAAACTTTATTTATTTATTTATATTATGGCCGGCTCAGCCTGCCCTGGGGGTGAGGTTGGGCAGCATATGTTGCCAGGGATTGAACCATGATCTCTGCGGTTGCCTAAGCTTGCCTAAGCTGGCACTTTAGGCTGCTGAGCTGTCTCACCAGCCTCAACAATTTCTTGACCTTGAGGGTTATAGGGAATTCTTGTGGATAAAGAAATGTGGAAAGTTCCACAAAATGTTCAGGAAAACCAGTAGTTGTATAAGCTAGGCCAATGTCAGTCGTGTCTGTGGGAACCCAAGGGCACCAAAGCATCCAAATGAGCAGTGACATGTTTAGTCACTTCACTAGTGTGTGTAGACACAAAAATAAATCCTGAGGAAGTATCTTCTAAAACGTAGACCTTAGCTGGGCGTGATGGCACACACCTGTAATAACAGCACTTGGAGGCTGAGGCTGGAGGATCTATGCAAGTTCGAGACCAGCTTGGGCTACAAAAGTGAGCTCGTAACAAGACCCTGTCTCAAAAAGACATAAAACAAAACAAAACAAAAAAATTAGACCCATTTTAGAAAGTCAAACTCAAGAATGTGAGTGATATCCACTTGCCAAAGGCGATTAGCCAAACCCTCAGAGATTAACTTCCAGAGGGAGTGAGGGAAGCTGTGTTATGCATGAGGAACATTGGTTAACAATTTGTTGAGTCTGTTCCTGGGTTAAAAGGAACTGTTGGTGTTAGGCAGAAGTGTTTTGATGGAAAGTGGCATAAGAGGCAGAAGATTGTTGAATGCATCTGTGAGAGTAAGAGTAGCCAGCAATATGTCTATTACAGTATTTCCCCCAGTGAGAGGCCCCAGAAATTGGAAATGATAACATAACTGACTGATAAAACAGAGGACATGACATGACTGAATGACAGATTGGATAGTGTGCAATAAAGGAAGAAGATCTTCTTGGCCAATGTGAATAGTAGCAGTTTTGGTGTGGTGCATTATATCACAAACATAAGCACTGTCTGAGAAGAGGTTAATGGGAGTGGATGAGTGATCTTGTAAGGCCTACAACTTGCAATTCAGTCTTCTGTGCAGGAAAAAAACCTATATAGGAGAAGGCCATTAAATAACCACCTCTAGCCGAAGAGGACCCATCTGTGAAAGTAGAAACACCTCTCATTATGTGAGGGAAGCAAGCTGAATTAACTTGTCTAGAGGATAATGATAATCAAGAACATCTGGGAAGTTAGCCAGTGTAGATGACCAGGAGAACAAAATTTGCCACAGATACTGTTTTTGAGCAGCAAAAAAGGGGACTATGATAGTTTGCCCCTTGTGACCAAAGAGCTAAACAGCATGTGTCTGCCACGTGCCTTCAGCTTTGCCACAACATCATAAAGAGGAGCAATGGTTTTATGTGGAACGTGTGGCATATGTAGTCATTGCCAAGGGCCCTGAGACTACCAAAGAACCCAAGTAAGCATATGCTGAGTTGGGAAACTAATTAAGATCATTGATGTAGATAGTTGAACATTAGAGAGGGTCTGATTAACTTTGTTCAAGGGGACTTCAGCTTCTGATGTAAGTGCTCTTGGAGATGTGGAGGCTGGGTCCCTCTTGAGAATGTCAAAGGGAGAACCTAAATCATGAGTTGTTAGCTCAAGAGCTGGGCAGAGCCAGTTAATATTCCCAAGTAAAGTCTGAGAATCAGTTAAGATTACAAGATGATTAACCTAGATCTGAATAGTGTGATGTACAATATGTCTCTGTTGGATAAGGTGACCCAAATATGAGAAATGTGCCATGGTTTTCACCTTTTCAGGGGCCACTACCTACCATGCCTGTACTCTGAAGGACTTTGTCTAATTGAAGAAATATTTTGTGCAATATGGCTAAGGATCCATGTGCTAGAAGAATGTCATCCATGTAATGAATATGATAAACAGATGATGAGCCTGATGAACTGACCAAGTGGCTGAAGCCACAGCTTCATGTTGTACGGTGGGACTATTTGCCTTTCCCTGTGCCAATTGGGAATGGCATGTAGGGAATGGTAGTTAATGGAAGGTAAACTAAAGATAAAATGTTCTTTATCTTGAGATTGGAGAAGACTCACAACAAAGGTATGTAAAATTAATCACCATGAGGGAAAAATACAATGGGATAGTTTTAGGACTGGGAAGTACTGGTTAAAGTGCTCCCTTAAATTCCATGGCGCAATCAACAGCCAAAAATCTTGTCATAATCTTCACCTTCCTGACTTCTTTTTTATCACAAAATTTGGACTATTCTAAGAGCACCTGGAGGATTCTAGGTGCCCCACCATCATCTGTTCATTAGCCAGTATATAAGCTGCTACAAGCTTCTCCTGAGTGAGGGACTACTGATCAACCCAAACCAAATCATCAGACATTCAAGTTATCTTGGACATCACTTATGAAGTTGGAGAAGAGATCGAGTCTCCTCCCAAAAATGTGAAGGTGAGTATCCTGTGCCAAAACAGCCCTTTTAGGAACCACTGGAAGGAGTTTTCCCCTTCCCTGATTGCATTAACCAAATAGGGTTTGGTTGAGTGTGGAGAAAATTTTGCTTTCATGTGATAAGTAACCAAAGATTTGAACTGACCCAAAATGGCCCCATATCCTGTAATTTGTCATGACCAACAAGTTAACTGGTATATGGGGAAATATAAGACATAATGTCTAAAGTGGCTTTCTGCATTTCTCCAGATTAACAATTTAGCATTTCTACTAGGGTGAGAAACATTGCCAACACCCTGTAGATCTTCAGTTGCTATATCCAAAGGTCATGCCATAGGCCAGTGGTTGGGTAATAACTGAAACATATGCACCTGTGTCTGAAAGCCCTTTGAATGTTTTTCCTTCAGTAAGCAATTCAGTCTCAGGACAATCTTGTCTAATCTGTTGAATCCAGAAAGTATCAGATCCCAAAACCTTTGGATTTTCTTTCTTTCTTTACAGAGTTTCTAATTTTTGTGAAAGGAAGAATGGTCAATTGAGTGATATGAAAGCCTGGGGTGACCTGAATAATATGTTGAATAGTTTGAACCATAACTTTGATCTTCACTGTATAATCAGCACTGATGATTCCAGGTAAAACCTGGAGACTTTTTAAAGTGAGGCTACTGTGGCCTAACAGGAATTCCATTGTTCCCTGGGGTAAAGGTCCCTCAACTCCAGCAAGAATATCTTGAGGTCCTATTTCAGGAGTTAATATAAATCTGGAGAAGGGTCCAAGTTCCAAGGTTCTGCTGTGTTTTGTTACTTGCCCGGAGTCAGAAAAATGCTTGGTGGTAGAGGGTAAGGCTGGGGAGGAATTAGAGGAATGAGGCCCCACTGTTTGGTGGGGCCTCCCTAGGAGTTACCCAGAATAGGTTGACCTTCCACACTAGTCTTGGATCTACACTTACTAGCCCAATGATATCCTTCTCTACACTTTGAACAGATAATATAAAGTTTTGTTGAAATGACAGGTAGTGGCTGTGCTGCCCCTACAAGTGCAGAAGAGCAATTTACAAACAAGCAAAGTTACAAACAAGTAACTTTGTTACATTTCTTTTAGGCTATGGATGAAAAGCTTCAGTGACAGCTACTGCCAAGGCAGCCCCTTGTACATGTAAGGGGCTACTGTTTGCACAAATCCAAATCATGTCAGACAGTGTAAGTCATGTTCTACGGGCTTGTAAAGCCTCTTTACATCATTTATTTGCATTTTTTTTAAGACCAGTCATTGACCAGTTAACTTGTTAACTTCCGTGTTGTTGACAGTTTTTTCACTGGTCTGAAACAAATGCGACACAAAATCCTGAAAAGATTCATCAGGACCCTGGTGAATGGAGGTCAGATTGACAAATGTCTTGCCCTTTGAAGGAAGGTCCCTCCAAGCCCTGTGGGCAGTTATTCTAATTTGTTCATATGCTTGCAACCCAAAAGTAAACTGCTTATTTGCATCAGCAAATATACCCTCTCCAGTTAACATGTCTTTTGTAGCAGCCACATTGTGAGTGGCTTTACAAGTGGCCTGATCTGTGCATAAATCAAAGCAATTTTTATTCTGCAATACACACTCCTTGGATTTAAACACGCCTTGGCCATTCCTTTCTAATCACAAGGGGCCATAACCTGTCATCCCATGAGCTCTATAAAACCCAAAGTAAAAGGGGCTGTGGGGCTATCAGTAGCAGTTGCTTGTTTCAGTTCTTTTAAGGTCTTAAAGGGTAAAATTTCATAAAGACATATAACTTGTCCCAGATTATTGGGATCTTGGATTTGCAACAACAGGGTGGACATGTTGAAAATCCTCCAGGGATTCTCCCACCCCCTTGGCTCTTCAGTACCAATTGCAGGGGAGAGAGAAAGGATGACTCTATTCTATGGAGGGGGGAAGTCTCAGCCTGTGACATAGAAAAATTTTTCTGAAGTACCTGTTTGTGGTGCAGTTAAGGTTATCAGCTTTACTTTGGGTAGCTGCGAAGTGGAAGTTACAGGAAAACACTCCTCTAGTGGAGAAAGGTCATTGGCCCCCACTGTTCCTTCGTTATCCAATTGAGCAAAGCTGGAGGGTTCAGGCTCTGTCTGGTGGGATGATGCTACACTGCCCTTCTGCTCAGGGCTTAGGTTTTTTTTAAAAATATGTATCTTTTTAAAATTTTCATTTATTTATTTATTTTTTATAATGGCTGGCTCAGCCTGCCCTGGGGGTGGGGCTGGCACAGCATGTGGTGCTGGGGATCCAACTAGGGTCCCTGCAGTTGCTAAGCCTTTCTAAGCAGGTGCTTTAGACTGGTGAACCATCTTGCTGGCCTGAGGAGCTGATTTGGGAGTACACTTTTGTACATAATACCTTAACTGTCCATTGCAGTTAAGAAAACTTTAAAACATATGGATGTGTGGTCCTGCCTCCTAGATTCTGCTGTAGTTGGCACTGGATTTTGAAAATCTCAGGTGATTCTAAAGTGAGGAAAACACATCACCTTAGGTTATATTGCTTGATCAATTTAAATCATACCAGGTGACACAGAATCCCACAGCATTCTATTGTTTGGTTCCACTAAATTTGATCACTGGGTTAAGGACAGGCCTCTCTATTGCAAAGGAGCAAAGGCTCTCCCAGCCAGGTGTAGTGACTTATGCTGTAATCCCATCACCAGGGAGGCTGAGGCCCCAGGACTGCTGAGAGCTTGAGGTCAGATTGGGCATTCAATGTAATTAATGGCTCTTGTGCAAAAGTGAGCAGTCTCTGGATGATCCACTGGCATTCTTCGGATGTCTGTCTATAACAGGCTTTCTGCTGATGGTTTTAGTTTTCATTAATGATTGTTACATCAGAGTGCATCATTGTATCGGGGGTTATGAAATTTTTTCATTCCTTCTTCACTTATGAGTGCTTTCTTTTCCTTTTCTTTTTTTTTCGGATAGGTCTTGCTATAGTCCAAGCTGGTCTGGAATGTGATTGTTGGCCCATGGTGGACCCTAACTTGTGGTCTTCCCACTTCAGTCTCCTGAATGTTGGGATAACCAGTGAGCACCACCATGCCTAGCAAGATCTTTTATTTTTAAATTTTTTTTTTTCGTTTGTTTCTTTATTTATTTTATGGCTGGCTCAGCCTGCCCTGGTGGTGGGGCTGGCACAGCATGTGGTGCTGGGGATCTAACTGCAGTCCCTATAGTTGCCTGAGCTTTCCTAAGCAGGCGCTTTAGACCACTGAACCATCTCGCCAGCCCAAGATCTTTTATTTATTTATTTATTTATTTATTTATTTATTTATTTATTTATTTTAAGACCTTTTATTTTTAAGTAAAACTTTTATATTGAAATATAACATATATAGTTATGTTAACATATAGATAAAGCTACAAAAAATTAAGCCTATAGTTAAAAAAATTTTCACATAGCAAATTCTTATATAGGCAGCTGCCAGATAAAGATATAAAACATTGTCAGTACCCTATAAGCCCTCCAACCCCAACCACATTTCTTATTCTTAATGCTTCTACCCCTTTGTGGGTAGCCAGCAGGCTGATTACTATTGATTTCTGTCTGGATGGGGTCTCGCTATGTTGCCTAGACTCTGTTGCCTCAGCCTCCTGAGTAGCTGGGGATACAACCACATGCAAATACAGCCAGCTGTCATTCTAAAGTGTCAGTGAGCTTACTTGCTTGGGAACTTTGTGTTCATGGAAGCACACAGCAATTCTTCCTTTTAGTCTGGCTTCTTTTCTCATCACTAATATTTCGTCAACACTGTAGAAGTCGTGCATCTTAGTCTTTCATTGCTCTTGCCATTTCTGTGTCTATTCTAAGGTAAGGAGGCATTAGGATGCTTCTAGGGTTTTATTGCTGTGTACCACTACATAATATGCAATGTGTAACAGGGCTGCAATGAATGTTCTGTTATTTGTCCTTAGGGAAACCTGCTTTAGGTTGGGGCTGGCAACATATGCTAAAGGGTGGAATTGCTGTTCACAGGGTATGGTTAACTCTTGTAGATAGTGGTAAGCAGCTTGTTTTCCTTTGTGATAACTCTTTAGTTCCTTGTTACTTCATTTACTTTCTGGCTGAAGACATCCTGGCCTTGTCTTCTGTGTTCTCTGAAGGAGCCCTGAATCCAGTCATTTCTCTGAGGAGTCCTTGTGACCAGGGAACTATGTAAAAGCTAAGTCTGGAAATTAGTTGTGCTCATCCCTACTGGGATGTCCTCATTTTAGGTCCTTTTGGTGGTCAGGGTAGAAGGTACACTAAGGTCACAGTCATGTGTTCACACCCACAAGTCCAACTGAATGTCACTATTTTTTTTCTCTCTAACTTTTATTTATTGATAGGTGCATTTCTTTTCTCTCACACTGAAAATCTTTCTAGTAACATCAATATATTTGGTTCCATGGTTTTGTCCTATGTTTACATAAAACAATTTCAAAAATGCGGTATCAGTATTATGGTGTGAGTGAAGTAATACAGGGGTAGAACTTTGCATTTTTGGGGGCAGTTCTTCTGGTCATCATGAGCAATTTTGCTTCTAAGTTGAATGGCTTTCAATGAATGAAGAAGATGAAAACTTCATCCAGATGCTGTACTAATCTCAACCTTCTGCCAGGTTCAGAATATAGGCTGTGAGGCTGGGTGCCTTCTATACATTGCTGCTGTTGAGCTCCCAATATCTGTGGCTTTTTGTTCCTTTTTCTAATGCCCATTCTGAAGGGCTCCATTGAGAAAGATGTGTAGCTGGGCACAGTGCTTCCTACTCTCTCCTAGGCTCCAGTTGACATCTTCATCCTCCCTTCACCTTAGTGGTGATGGTTAATTTTATTTTTCTTTTAGTACTAGGGTTGAACCCAGGACCTTTGCACTGAGGTGTTTCTTAGCCCTTTTAAATTTTTTAAATGTATATTTTTAGTACAGGGGTTACAGGGTCTCACTACACAGATCAGACTCCCAAGTTCTGGGATTACAGGCATTTGCCACCATGCAACCAGTCTCGGTCACCATCTCAGCACTCCCCAGCGGCAGCAAGGCCGGCCTGCCAGGGTTGGGATTGAACCTTCAGCTCCTGTGACTGCTTAAATAGGTGCTTTAATTCACTGATCTATCTGGCCTTTTTAAATTTATTTCACTCAGAGATAGGGTTTTACTAAGTTGCTAAATTGCCCAGGCTCTCAATTCAATTCCCAGAGTGCTGGGATTATAGGTCTGTGATACTCTGCCCAGGTGATAGTTAATTTCATGTGTCAACATGACTAGGCAGTGGTGCCCAGGTATTAGGTGAACCAATTGTATATCTTTCTATCTATCTATCTATCTATCTATCTATCTATCTATCTATCATCTATCTATCTATATCTATATCTATATCTATATCTATATCTATATCTATATCTATCAATCAATCTACCTGGAGATAAGGTCTTACTCTGTAGTACAGGCTGGCCTCAAACTTACTGGGAATCAAACTCAGGACCTTGTGCTTTCCAGGTAGGTGCTGTGCTACTGAGGTGTATCCCTGGCCCACAGGTACCTTTTAAGGACATGTGATTAACATTGAATCAGTGGGTTTTAGATAGAGCAGATCACTCTCTGTAATGTGGTGCGCCTTACCCAACTAGGTGAAGGCCTGCAGAGAAAAGATCACAGTCCTTTGAGGAGAGAGAAGTTCTGTCTCTAGGCTGCGTCATACTCAAGACATCAGTTTCTTGCTGGAATTACCAACTTGTTCCATGGACTTAAAATTTCCCAGCCCTCCTTATCCTCTTACCACACACTATTGGTTCTGTCTCTGTGGAAAACCCTGATACACCCACGTCTGAAAACTCAGACAGATCTCTGTGGCCCAGTTACGGAATCAGATAAGGAGAGACTGTAATCATCTAAGAAGGAGAAATAAGGGCCAGAGTGAGGGAAATGATGTATAAGAACCTGTTTGCCCTCTGCTATAGAACAAGATTAATGGAGAGGTTGCCAGTACATGGCAGGTGTGACTCTTGTTTGATTTGGAACCAGAGTGCCCTCTTGGGCCAGGGGCAGCCTACTGGGCCTGGCTTTGATGAGGCAAACAGGCTCCTGGGTCCCTTGACTGACTGCTCTTGCTGGGCTTTGAGTGTGACTGGGCGGGTGTGAGGGCCTGTTTGGGAACAGCCCCCCCTCAGCAGTGGGAGAAGGTGTGCCAGAAGCTAAAAGTGTCACTGTTCAATGAGTAAATGTTGAGGTGCCTTTGCTCATGAGTTAGGAGATGGCTGGCAGTTGTGATGACAGGACAGGGTTTTCTCCAGCTTCCTCTCCTTCATTCACCTTCGTCCTCTTTAGAAGGCAAGCCAGAAAAATATAGAATATTGACGGAACATGACGGTGCATTGGACTTACAGGCAGCAGGAGAGTCTATTTCTAACGGTGCTCCATCCTAGGGCCAAAAGGCTCTAGTGAGACTCCAAGTTTCTATCACTGCCCTTCTAGGAAGGAGTTAGGGCCATGGGTGGGCAGAGAGGGTAGGAAAAGATCAAGGAGATGGTACAAGCAGAGAAGACAGCCAGGAAAGGGAGGACACCCCAGGTATGTGGCCACAGGGTGGAGAAGTGTTCGCACTGTCTTTTCTGTGCTGACACTGAGCTTATTAACATGCTTTATGTGCAGGATCCCACACAGCAATGGATGGCCCACCTACCCTCCTACTGATACAGCACTGGGGTGACATACATAAGCACACAGAGGAAAAGCACTGCAGCCTGCAGGGAGTTGTAGCCTCGTTTGTGTGCCCGGGTTAGTTTGAGTTTGGTCAAGTGGCACAGAGAGTGGGAGTGTAGCATGCACTTAAGAAATCAGCAGGCAGGCTCCAACTCTCAGTGCAGTTCGGAGCTACATGAAATTGGATCAGTGATCTGACTTTTTGAGTCCATCTTCCTCTACAAAATAGAGGATGCTCCCCACTACTCACGGGTGCGTGTGAGGTGAAAACACAGTGCGATATTTCTCTCCATAAACAGTTTCTGGTGATTGTGTTGGCTTCTGAGCTGCCTCTCTATGTCTGCTACTCAGTTGCTCTGGAAAATCCCCATGCCACATCCTAGATCCTTCCATACTAGAGACTCAATCCATTAAGTTAAATTAGCCCCTTAGGGCCAAGGCCCAGGCCAGGGTGCTTTCTTTGTTTTTCAGTTGTTTGTAACATGCTATCTCTCTTTGTGTGTATGTATTTTATTGTTTCTCTGCAGTACTGGGGATTGATTCCAGGGTCTTCATGTTAGGCTACATTCTAGCCCTTTGTTACATTTTGTTTTGAAACAGTGTCTTGCTAAGATGCTATGTAGCCCAAACTAGGCTTGGATTTCAGTTCATCTCCAGACTGTGCCACCATGTTCAGCCATTTTTCAGTTTCTTCTTCTTCTTCTTCTTCCTCTTCTTCTTCTTCTTCTTCTTCTTCTTCTTCTTCTTCTTCTTCTTCTTCTTCTTCTTCTTCTTCTTCTTCTTCTTCCTCTCCTCCTCCTCCTCCTCCTCCTCTTCCTCCTCTTCCTCCTCTTCCTTCTTTCTTTCTCAAATAATGGCAATCCTCCTGCCTTAGCCACCCTAGTGCTGGGATTACAAGTGTGCATAAGCACACCCTGTATAATGTGTTTTCTCTTAATCCCTGTTGTCATAAACTGCACAGGTCCTCCATAGCTATGGTCCAGAGGCCAAGTCAGAGAGACTAATGTGTGTAATTCTATTTGCAATTTTGTTGAAGGATTATGGGGGGGTATGTGGCTTATGTGACTAGGTACTAATAAGGAAATATTTAGTAACCATAGCGATCGGTCAGATAAGGTGTGAAAGAGATGTGAACAGTGAGGGTACTACGATAAAAGTTCACTTATCTGAGATGATAATGAAAATCTGAGAAGCTTAAGGAGGCAAGGTAGGGGTTTATCTAAAACGTTAAAAACTGGTACTGTGGAGGAAGCTGAGTGTCCTGGGACTAAGGCGGCAAGGCAGAAGCTCCTGCCTGCTCTGAATAATGATCCTGGGGACTGGCGGTGGGAGAGTGTCACCACTCTCACTGTGTTGGAGAGGCCGGGAAAGCAGTTCAGCTTACAAGAGCGCAGTGCCCAGATGAGTTAGTAGAGCTCGGCAAGACAGCAGAGTGTGGGTGTGGGAGGCTTGCCAAAGATTTGCCTCCTCCACGGAAACAAGATGTGAGGCCCTGAGAGCGCTCACGGTTTAGTCACGCATGCGTTCAGCTATGGCTTGTGGGGAGATGATTACACTGGATATGAGGCTGTGCCCCAGTGGGGCCCCCACTTCTTTCCTCTGTGGACACAGCACAAGGGTGAAACTCCCTAGAGGCCACTCCCACCACAAGAAGAGCAGCTGGCTGCTTTGGAGCCTGAGTCAAGAGTACATTTGGTGCCATCTCCCTGTCCTGCTTGGCTCTGCCACAGCCCATGGGTCTCTAGTGGTGGCCAAATCATCTTAGCCAAGGTCATGGCAATGATATCTGACAGTCAAGGCAAGCTTATTCATCAAGCTCATACAAGGAAATGAGAGCTAAGGGCCAGAGGGGCCGGGCACGTGTGACGTCCAGTCGGCAGTGTCCTCCCTGTGTCTAAGCCATACAGAGGGCTCAGTGTCCTCAGACTTTGTTTCCTGGTCATTGGGAAGCAAGCATGACAGCAGCTCCTAGTTTTACTAGCATTAGATAGCAATCTTCACTTGAATGACAAAACTGACACTTGCCTAGACAAGTCTGCTAAGTGGGCCATGGTACTTTCCCCCAGGCCTTTCCAGGGGATGGAACTGCCAACCTTTCTTTCTGTGATTTGCAGGCTACACAACTGGTTTCTAGCTCACCTGCCCTTTCCCCATGCAAATTAATGTACCCAGGCAGATTTCAGCCCTAATGTTTTGAGATCTTGCCTGCTCTGATTCTCTCATGGGGTTGCTTGGTTTTATTATGCATCAATTTCTCTTTCCATCCACAGAAGACAGACTAGCTTCAAACTTCAGAATCACATCTTCTTGTAGCCTCAAATTATTGAAAGTGCTGCAAACATGAAAACTCCAATTTTTAAAGTAGTACTGGAGTTGAACCTAGGGCCTTTGCACTGAGCTCTATCCCAAGCTCTTGCCTATTTTATATTTTGAGAGAAGGTCTTGCTAACTTCTTAAGTTGCCCAGGCTGGGTCTGAACTTTATCCTCCTGCCTCAGTTTCCAGAGTGCTGGGATTATAGGCCTGCAGCATGCCTGGCTTCATTGTTTTAACAGCCACCCACTGAGGCTACTACTGTCCTTTCACTCTTCAGGACATTATGAGGTTGGATGATTTGTCTAAGGTCATATGTATGATAAGTGGCCGATCAGGGGTTCAAGGGCAGTTGGCTTCCCCTTTCAGACAGGTTTAATTTAAAGTACATTAGCTGGGTGGAGCATTGTGGCCTAGCACTCAGGATGTGGCTGAGGCAGGAGGATCATTTAGAGTTCGAGACTCTAAATGATTTCGGAGCCTGGTGTTATGGTTTGTGTCTAGTTGTCCCCCAAAGCCTCATGCAATCACGGGGCGGGGACTTCTAGAGTTTGAGACTTTACTCATGATCCACTAGGATTATGTGTTTTAGTACTGATGGGTTTATGGGTCTGAGTACTGCTGGGATTATGGGGGTGGTCTGAGGCAGATAGGCTGAGACAGAGAGCCTGAATGTAATATAAGAAATATAGAGAAACAGACTCTCTCTGTTGCTCTCTGCTCCCCTGGTTGGTTGGTTGCCTCTGTCACCATTTTGTTGCTGTCCTGCTGCCATGAACTGCTGCTCTCTGCCATATGCCAGTCTGCCTTGGAGCTGGATGAGTATGGCCTGAAAACTCCAGTAACTGTGAGCTAAATAAACCTTTCTTTCCTTCATTTTGGGTGTCGGGTATTTGTCCCAGCAATGAGAGAAAGGGAACTAAGACACCTGGGCTCCGAAGTGAGCTCAAAGCCAGCTGAAACTACATAAAGAGACCCTGTCTAAAAGAGACA
>PVKN010000890.1:14667-61597 GCA_004027915.1 Capromys pilorides
CAGGGGCCGGCGAGATGGTTCAGTGGTCTAAAGCGCCTGATTAGGAGGGCTCAGGCAACTGCAGGGACTGCAGTTCGATCCCCGGCACCACATGCTGCGCCAGCGCCACCACCAGGGCAGGCTGAGCCAGCCACAAAATGAATAAATAAAGAAACAAACACAACAAGCAAACAAATAAATAAATAAATAAAAAATTAAAAAAAAAAATAAAAGAGACAGCAAAACAAAACAAAACACACCCAAAAACATTAAAATTTTTGTTTCAATTTGGTAAAAAAAAAAATACACAATTAAAATTTACCATCCTAACCATTTCTCTCTCTTTCTTTCTTTCTTTCTTTCTTTCTTTCTTTTTCTTTCTTTCTTTCTTTCTTTCTTTCTTTCTTTCTTTCTTTCTTTCTTCTTTCTTTCTATGATTTGGCACAGGGTCTCACTATGCAGATTGAACTCGTAGTGATCCTCCTGTTTTCAGACTCTGCCGGCGCTGCGTGCTGGGGATGTGCCACCACACTTGGCCTTGGTGGTCGGCTCAGTGCAGCCCAGGGGTGGGGCTGGTGCAGAATGTGGTGCCGGACTGAACAGGTACTTAGTCTGCTGAGCTATCTCGCTGGCCCTTCATCCTAACCATTTCTGAATGTACAGTTCAGTAGTACTAAGTACATTCACACTGTTACATAGCCAATTTCCAAAATGTTCCATATCTCCAAATTAAAACCAGGCAAGACAATGAATATGGAGGACTATCAATGACAACAAAAACAGCAACAATGAAAAGTAGAATAATAGTGTTGGTCCCAAAGTAGGCTGATCATTGGCGTAAATTGTGATTATTTTTAACTAATTAATTAAAAAAATTGAGCCACTCCTCTGGTAAAGTATAAGAACCTAAGAGGCCCAGTTCTGAACTTTTTTTTTTCAGTAGTGGGGATTGAACTCAGGGCTTTTTGCTTGCCAGGCAAGCACTTATTCCACTGAGCTATCTCTCTGGCCCTAGCTCTGAACTTTTGAACCCTCCTCTCTGCCATGTCCTCTCATTCAAATCAAGCAAGACTGTCCATACCAGGGATTCAGTCACCCCATCCACTTAAAAACAGAAACTCGGTCATCTAAATGTGAAAAAGAGCTCCAGGAAGGGATGCTTTCCACTAGCCTGTTCCCACCTGCCCTGCCTGGGGAGGGCCCGTCCTTGCCAAGTGATTCTAATTAACCCTACCTATGCACTCGTGGCAGGGTGGATGGCAGGTAGGGCTTATTTTCTGGAGGGCAGACTCTTGGCTTCTGTGCCCCAGTGGTGCTCTCTGTATCTGCAGGGTTGTTACCACAGCACACACTCTAGCTCAACACACCTTCTACCCCTTCCTGGAGTGATGCTTCAGGCAGCCACCTTGCGATGACTGGGACTGACACACACAGTGAAAATGGCTTGTTGTTTCTGGTCTCTGTGGCTGTCAACAAGAGAAAAACTTGAACTGGCCTTAAATCTCAGGGATCACTAAGGTAGCTACCAGAGCTTATGTTATTTTTTCCTTGCAATGGTACTCGCGCTACCTTTACAGCATTTTCCTTTTCTGACAGCAGTTAGCAAGGCAGGAGGCAGGATGGACTTTATGAGATTGCCAGAATATAGAAAGACCAGTGTTAATTTCAGTGTGTCTATAATCTGTGGACAGCCAGTCAGGAGGGGAAAAGTCTCCTGAAAAGGAAGAAGAACAACTTTCTGGGGAGTGATTTTATTTTTATTTGTCATTATTATTATTTGTACTTAGTACAGGGTCTACAGGGTCTTACTACACAGATCGGACTCATAGTAATCCTCCTGATTTTCAGTCTCCCAAGCACTGGGATTGCAGGTACGCTTCACCACTCCCAGTCATCTTCTCAGTGCACCGCAGGGGCAGGGCCAGCACAGCATGCTGAGGATCAAATCCCGGCCCCTGCAACTGAGTAAGCACACGCTTTACTCTGATGAGCCATATATCTGGTTGGCCCTTGGGAGTGTTTTTAGACAAGATCTCACTATGTAGTGCAGGCTTTGAACTCATGATCCTCCTGCCTCTACCTCAAGAGTGCTGGGATTACAACTGGCTACACTGCAGGGACCATATCTTCACAATGGATAATCTTGCATACTTCCCTACGGGATGAATGGAGGCTTGTGATGGATTATCAGTATCACCCTCTTGAGATTTCCCATGCACTCTTTAGGGATGAGTCATCCCCTCCCACCAAGAAACTAAAACCTGTAAGATTAAGCAACTCTCCATGGCAAGATCCTCCTAGGCATAAGATCATCCCACCCTCTTAAGTCATCCTAAGTTATCAGTGTCATCTCTGAGTCCTCCGCCAACCTTGACTGTTTGGCTAGCCCCTCCTATCGTTGCATATACCCAGTCAACAGTGGTTGGCTTGGCATGTCTTTGGCTCTGCCTGTCCTGAGGCACTGACATCCTAGCCTCTCTCCATCCATTACTACATCCACCTCTGTTTCTTATTTCATCCTTTCACTGTACCCCTCATACAGGCAGTTAAGGTTCTTGGCCAGCTGCTTGATACTACACTGGTACCTGATGGAATTGAAATTCTCTTAAGAAAGCTCTTGTTTAACTCTAATCTTATTGCTAGACTTTCACATAAGTCTATGGGATAAAGTCTCAGTCTTAATTCAGTTCAAAATGCCTATTTCAATAATGTAGATAAGCAAAGTGGATTCTGTTTTCTTTTTCTTGTTTTCTTTTTCTCACAGTTCAGCCCAACCTGGGAGTGGGGCTGTCGTGGTATGTGGTGCTGGGAGTTGAGTTGTGGACCTCTGCACCTGCCTAAGCTTGCTTTAGCAGGCTAGTTTAGACTGCTGAGCTATCTCGTCAGTCCCTGAATTTTCTTTTTGGAGGGTCAAAGTCTCTCTATGTTGCCCAGGTGAGCTTCAAACTTTTGATCCTCCCGACTCAGCCTCTGAAGTAGCTGAGGTTATGGGCATGTACCACCACTACCCTGGAAAAATAGGCTTTTAAATAAAAAAAGACCCTTTGTGCCAGGCATGGTGGCGCATGTCTGTAATCCCAGCACTCGGGAGGCTGAGGCAGGAGGATCGGTGTGAGTGAGACCAGCCTAGGCTACAAAAGTGAACTCAGCACCAGCCTGAACTGCATAGCGAGACCCTGTCTCAAAAAAAAAAAGAAAAAAAAAAAAATATATATATATATATATATATATATGCAAGATAGTGTCTGTAAATGCTATCATTCAAGGTTAACTTATTATATTTTGATAAAAAAGGAGTCTAGGTCATGTTTTCCTGCTTCTGTTTGCACAGTTTCTATCTGGAGAGATGATCCATTAGAAAATAGGAAATAGGCTTTTCAGCCTATACATTTTTTTCTCTGAATTAAGAACAGAAAAAAAAAAAAAGAAAAAAAGAACAGCAACAACTGACTGATTTCTCTGTAACAGACAGATTTGTTTTTCATTTGTGATCTGTAATAGCTGTACACCCACTCATCAACTTCTCTGCTCTGCTTGGGATGTGTGTTTGTGTGCGTGTGTGTGCGTGCGCGTGTGCGCATGTGCGCTGGGGGACTGAATCCAAGATCTTTACATTGAGCTACATCCTAGCTTTTTTAAAAGTTATTATTATTGTCTCAGTTACTTTTCTCTCATTGCTGGGACAAATACCCAACACCCAAAATGAAGGAAAGGAAAAGTTAATTTAGCTCACAGTTACTAGAGGTTTCAGTCCATACTTGGCTGGCTTCAAGGCAGACTGACACATGATGGAGGCCAACAGTTCATGGTGGTGGAACAGCAACAATGGCAACGGAAGAAAATCTGTCTCTTTGTCTCACTTACATTACATTCAGACTATCAGTCTCAGGCTGGGTGTAGCATTCACACCCATGATCCCAGCAGCACTGAAACCTATAATCCCAGTGGGTCACCCATAATCCCAGTGGATCATGAGTTAATCTCAGACTCTAGAAGTCCCCACTCCATCACTTCATGAGGCTTTGGGGGGACAACTAGACACAAACCGTAACAATTACTATATTTTTTTTTTCCAGAAAATGTCTTGCTATGACCAGCTTGCCCCACTCTGGGGCTGAACTTCGATCCTCCTGTCTCAGCCTCCCAGAGCACAGGCATGTGCTACCATGCTGGGCTTGCTTTTGTTTCTTGATGGCATTTATTACTGCAATATTTATTGTTTGTTAGGACCTTACAATGAGAGAATGAGTATACACTTGGAGCCTTGTGCCATCTTGAACTAATTTAGGATTAAGTCCTGTCTCCTTGTTATGGTACAATCTGGCCTCTGTCTTTGTCTCTGGCCTCTCATTCAGTGCCTGTTCTAGCTCTCTAAAACCACATCCAGTTCCCATCCAAGCAGGTTCTCCTTTCTGGGTCTCTTTCACACACTGTTTCCCACTCCCAGAGTATTTATTTCCTCAGTTGATTCCTCTTTGCCACTGACCCTTTAGGGCCTGCCCCTCTCCAGCCTGAGTAAGTAAGGGCTGCTTCCTGGGTGCCCAAGGGCCTTCTCTCACCACAGGGTTTTCCTCGCATTTATCATTGCACATGTATTTGTCCAGACTCTCTAGACCTGAAGCTGAGGACCGGGCCTGGTCATTTTCACATGTGTCATGAAAACCTGCCAGAGAGCCTGGTGTAGAGACATTTGTTGAGCCAATGAGTGAATGAATGAGCAAGATGCCTCAAGGAACCTTAGAATTGATTCTACTTTTCTTATAGGATGATAAGATGACATAGCTTGTTTTCTTTATTGTAGTTACTCTGCCAGAAATCTTGGACCTAGCACTTTTACCAAGAGCCGCCTGCATAGGAAACAAGAGATATGGGAGACTGGCTCGGTGAGCTTGCCCTTGTCAGCTGTGTTTGCCCTTCCATGGATTTCTAAGGGACAGGAGACAGACTGAAAAACACGCTCAGGGGTCAGAATAAATGCAACTACTGATTCCTTTAGAATGAAGTGCTTTTTAAAAAAATGTATTTGGTTATTTCAGGGTCTCCCTCCCTACACAGCTTGGACTCATAGTGATCCTCCTGTTTTCAGTCTCCCCAGGGCTGGGATTATAGGTGTTGGCCACTATGCCTGGACTCTGTGGTCAGCTCAGTGTGCCATGGGGGCAGGGCTGGCACAACATGTGCTGGGGATCACACCACAGTCCCTGCACTTGCCTAAACTGGCCTAAGCAGGCACTTTAGTCCACTGAGCTATCTCACTGACCCCAAATGAAATGCTTTGTGATTCTGCACTTTCTGATTTATTAATGCCATCAGTTAAGCAGACCTAATTAATCTGAGCTCAGGTGAGGTGCAGCAAGCCAGATCTCTGTTGGGAAAGATTTCTGAGTTCTGTGTTCTAGGCCTTTGAAGAGCGGGATGGGGTGGTCATCAAGGAGCCAGGTACGTGCTGAGCCTCGTCTCTGTCTCTATCACACTTCTGTTATTGCAGCACTGCACCACTGAGCCTCTGCCTGAAGGAATGGGGCACGATTGGGACAATCCCAGGAGAGTCTGAGACTTGGGGACCTTACACAACTCAAGGATTTCCATGCCTACTCTCCATATAGCTCTTACGTGACCCTAAAACTGTAGAAGGCTTTTACAGCTCCCCATCCCCAGATGTTCTTTG
This sequence comes from Capromys pilorides, assembly GCA_004027915.1. Classification (NCBI taxonomy): domain Eukaryota; kingdom Metazoa; phylum Chordata; class Mammalia; order Rodentia; family Capromyidae; genus Capromys; species Capromys pilorides. The sequence goes on from PVKN010000890.1 coordinate 20,315, forward strand.
AGGATCTTTAAGTTGAGAGGAGTCGTGAATTCCATGATTTCCTGGAGACGCTCCTGCCTTGGAGCTGGTGTGGGGTCTGAGAGCTGTGCTTGTTATTGAGAGCCCAGAGGGCTACGGCAACTTTTGCTTTGAATACTTGGTTTAGAATAATCTGGGATAGTTTCCCCTTGGTGTTCATGATGATGGAAAGTTGTTGGAAAAAGCTGCCAGAAGAACCTTGGATTCTTGGTTAGATTATTATTGTGTAGCAGCAATTAGTGAGAAAAGTTAGGATTCTATCAGGCAGTAAGGACAGTGGAATCAACAAGTTCAAAATAGAGATCCTTCCAGATTCCACCTGATCCCTCAGGTGTCCCGGGCTGGCTGGGACCTCCCCAGAGCACAATCAGGTGGGCCATTGGCTCAAGGGTGTGCCCTGCATGGACACTGCGCGAATACTACTTAAAGCTCACTTCTAGACCCCACAGAGCCCTAGACAAAGAGCCCTCTCCCCGCTAGCAGGAGCTTTATTTCTTTGCCTTTGTATCTTTTAAGTAAACTTTCTTGCACCCTACCTGCTTCATGTGGGTTTCATGGGATACAACCCCTAGCATTCTAATAACGATATGAAGATTTTGTGATAGTCTGTTTTTTTTTTTTTCCTAAAAAATTGAACTAGAAGGGTTCAAGGACTTCAAGGCATTATTTTAATCTGTGGAAAAATTAAGGCAGAAAGGTTACTTAATTTGGTCTTCATATTTACTTTTCTTTTAGTTAAGATTAGAATTGATGAAGTCTTGATTAGCATCAGAAAATTGGAGCTAAGTGTGGTGACAGCTCTATAATCACAGTAGGCTGGGAGCCTGAAGTGGGAGGAACTCAAACCTGTGCAATTTAGTGAGACCATTTTTTTTTTTTTAAAGGCAGCTGGAGATGTACCTCAGTGTGAAGGCCCTGAGTTCAATCTTTGTGTTCTAAAATAGAGAGAGAGAGAGAGAGAGAGAGAGAGAGAGAGAGAGAGAGAGAGAAAGGGAGAAAGGGGAAGGGGGAAGGGGGAAGGGAAGAGGAGAGGAAAAGGATGGAGAAGAGAGAGAGGAAAGAAAGAGAGGAGAGAAGAGAGAGAGGGGAGGGAAAGAGAATTGTAAAAATTGTTATCATTATAGATTGTTTTAGTTCATAGTACTTTTCTCTATAGGGACTGAATTACCTGAGATAAATTAAAAACTGCCAATTTCCCATGAGTTAATTATTCTTGAAGGATTAATTTTAATCTCCAGAGCCTTTCAATTGCCAGAGGCAATAGGTTAAACTGTGAGTCTGTTTTCCTGAGATTATTATGTCCTGACTGAAGGTGATCATTTTGGGCTGAAGTAAGGGGATGGGGGGATGAATGTGAAGGGGGTATTAGTACATTTTCACAGGGAGAAGGTGTGAGGGCCTCTGTGGGCAGGCCACAAGGTCCCACATGAGGTTGTCTGGTATTTAAATACACCAAAGTAGAGAAGTTTTATGTAAGGTATTTCTCAGTCATTTGCAAGCCCAGGACAAATAGTAATAATTTCTTATTTTAAAGACAAACCGTGTACAACTTCTAGAAGTCTGGCCCATACAGTAGAGTTTGAAGGGGCTTAGACTTATTTCCCGGTCACAGGAAGTTTTCTTGTGATAGTCAGATCATTGGATTTAAACCAAAGGCCCAGTAGGTCAGAGCCCTCATGTGGGCCTTGCATTGTTCACAGTGTGACATTTACCTGAAGTTTGAGTCCCTCCATCTCACTCATCTTCTACTACTCCAGTGTCCAAAGCTAATGAGTCTCAGGCTTCTCGGTGTGGTGCTTCTGGGATGTGGGTGGGGCCTACAAGTCTACTTACACCCCCACTCCCCTCCAGTGCTTAAAGCAAAAGAGCAGAGGTGGGAACTTGTGTCATGCGGAATCCTCTGTCAGCACATGAGCCAAGTCACCCCAGAGGCTGAGTGCTGGATAACAGTTGTAATTTTAAAACTAAAATTTCAGCATTTGAGTTTATTGTAGAGTTGTCACTTTGCACCGCATAAGTGGTTCTCGAGTATAGTTTGGGACTGGTTCTCTAAAAGATTCACCATCCCTGCTCTAGAGGACAGAGAGGCAAGGAAACCTCCTCACCTTTAGACCACAGGTTGTCTTTTTCCCTTCTGGGTACGTCTGAGAGACAAGAAGAGATATTTCAAATGTCTTTCTTGGTGAAAGGCAAACCTTAGACAATTTAGCAGAGTGAGCAAGAATGCTTTGTGAATCTGGCCTTACTCAGGACCAGAAAAGGTCCAGAGAGCGTCCATGGGCAAAGCTCAAGTGTGTACGGGGCAGGAACAGGGAGGAGAGGAAACAGCCCAGTGGGTCGCACCGGAGTGCTCGCTCGGCTGGCCGCAGCTGCTGCTGAGTAGCTGAGATGGGGCCTGCGTTGCGTGCCTACGTTTAGATCTCCATTTTGCTCACTGTTGTGAACTTGTAGTGCACTACCTAGAAACTCCAAGCACTGAGGCGGCACCAGCTTATGTCCTTCTCTTACTTACCACTCTCCTGGCAGAATTTTCTCCTGGTAGAATATACGTTTAATATTCTCCTAGCCATAAACAAGAAGCAAAGCTACAAAGGGTGCAGCTTTCCTAGACTGGAAAAACAAGTCTTAAAGCAGAGGAGCTCCCCCCTCCCTCAAAGTCCATGATGAAATTTCCTATCTTGGCCTCCTCCCTCCTGCCATTTGCCTAAGGAACATGATTTGCAACAGTGGCATCGTTTGAGCAAGGCGAGGCAAAGATAGGCACTTTGTCGTTGTTTTTGTAAGAAGGGCAGTTTAAAAAAATATTTGTTTGTTTATTGTAGAGTCTTGCTATGAAGCTTAGATTAATAGTGATCCTCGTATCTCAGCCTCCCCAGTTTTGGGATTACAGGCATGGGCCACTATGCTCTGTTTCCGTGGCCAGCATGGCACTCTAGAAGTCTGGGCTGGAACACTGTGCTGTACCAGAGAATCAAACAGCGTGCTGTCCCTGGTCCTTGCACTTGCCAGGCAGGTACTTAGACCACTGAGCTATCTCCCCAGCTCAAGAAGAGCAGTTTTTAGATGGATTTTCTGCCCATACTTGTGGTCCCAGCTCTACAGTGGCTGAGACAAGAGGACTGCTTCATGTTTGAGGCCAGCATGGGCTATAAAGTGAGTTCAAGGCCAGCCTGAACTGTATAACAAACACTGTCTCAAAAAAAAAAGAACAGTTAAAAAAGGTAGTACCTATTGACTTTATGTTAGGTTTCATTGTGGCATGTTTATGCACACATATAACATATTGACTACATCTATCCCCCTTTACTCTCCCTTGTCCCTCCCATTTATTCCTTTTCTCTTGTTTTATAATACTCTCTTAGATTTCTCCTCTTTCTCTCCTCCTTCTTTTTTTTCTTATCTTTCTGAGTGTGGCTTATTTTGTTTAGCATAATAATCTTTAGTTGCATCCATTTTCCTGCAAATGGCATCATTCAATTTCTTTATCCACCATCTGTTGACAGGCACATATGCTAATTTTATGTCTTGGTTCCAAATCTTGTCTATTGTGAATTGTGCTGTGATAGACATGTTTATGTAGGTAACCCTATAATATGCTGACTTTCATTCCTTTGGGTGTGTACTGTGGAGTGGCATAACTGTGACATATAGTACTTCCATTTTTAGAGTTTTGAGGAAATTTCATCCTCACTCTCATAGTGGTTTATTAACTTAACATTCTTTTTTTAAATTCAAATTTATTTTATTTTATTTTTTCAGCAGTACTGGGGATTGAACTCAGGATCTTCGTCTTGCCAGGCAGGCACTGAGGCCACTGAGCTATATCCTCAGTCCCTATTTTACATTCTTGCCAGTTGTGTAGAAAAGCTCCTTCCTCCCACCTGCCTTCCAGCCTGGCCAGCATTTATTTTTTTTTGAGTTCTTGACAAATTGTCATGAATGGACTGGATCGAGGTGGAATCTCAGTGTAGTTTTGATTTATATTTCCCTAGTGGCTAAAGATGCTGACTTTTTTTGTCGTATAATTATTGACTATTTGTACTTCTTTTAAGAAATAAATGTGCAATTAATTTATCCATTTATTGACTGGTCTCTTTGCTTTTCATGTTTTTTTTTTTTTTGAATTCTTTATATTTTGTAGATATTAATCCTCTGTCTGGAGAGTAGCTGGCAAAATTTTTCTCCTATGTTACAGGCTGCCATATCACTCTGTAATTTACCTTACTGTGCCAAAAGCTTTTAATTTCATGTAGTCCCATTTGTTGATTCTTGTTATTTTTTGTGCTGTTGGAATCCTGCTCAAGAAGTCTTTCCCCATGCTTATGCCTTCATAGTTTCCCTATTTTTTCTTCTAGCAGTTTCAAAACTTCAGGTCTTATATTTAGTTTTTTGATCTGTTTTGAATTAATTTTTGTACAAGGCAAGAGACAGGGATCGGGTTTCTCTCTTCCACAAGTGGATATTTAGTTTTCTCAGCACTCTTTTGTTTATTTATTTGTTTGTTGTTTGTTTGGAGACAGGGTCTCACTATGTGGTGCAGGCTGGCCTTGAACTCACAGCAATCTTCTTGCCTCAACCTCCTTAGTGCTTGGATTACAGATATAAACCTCCACACCCAGCAATGCAGAACCATTTTGAAAGTGGTAATCTTTTCTCCAATGTATGCTTTTGACTTTTTTTGTCCAGAATCAGATGTAGTTGCTGTAAGAGTCCAACTGGAGCTGACTCTCCCCCTCCCAGCCTGCTGGTCAGCAGAGGCCGTGTCATCTGCAGGCAACTCAGGTCAGTGTGAAAGTTGTCATCAACAAGTACAGGAAAGGAGATAACATAGGACAAGGAACTTTGCAGGTCTTGGGGACACCCGGAGATATCCAAGAACTTACACCAGATACTTCAAGGATGCTTTCTACTGAGATGCAAGGCTGACAGAGAACTTTGACCACAGATGTTTATTGGAATCGTCCCATTTGATGTCCCCTGCCTCTCCGTCTCTATAAAAAAGACACCCTTCTCTTTGTTCAGGGCAGATCATCTTATCACACTTTCTGCCTTCACCCAAGCACAATAAATTCCACCCCACATTGCCTTTACACAAGCCTGGTGGTCTCTGCTGGTTTTTCCCATCAGCCCTGTATATTGCATATGTTATAGTTTCATGAGATTATTTCTGTATCCCCTATTCTATTCCATTGGTCTGTGTGTCTATTTTTGTGCCAGTACCATTCTGTTTTCACTACTGTGACTTTATAGTGTAATTGGAAATCAGTGAGGCCTTTAGCTTTGTTAAAAAAAAAAAAAAAAAAATATATATATATATATATATATATATATATATAATTTTAGAATTGCTTTTGCTATTCAGGGTCTCTTGTTCCATATAAATTTTAGGATTTTTTTTCTAGTTGTGTGAAGAATGCCATTGGAGTTTTGATGGAGATTGCATTGAATGCATAGATCACTTTTGGTAACATGACCATTTTGATTCTATTTATCCATGAACACCTGCAGGACACCACAAAAGGTTCTTAGACATGCTATGGAAAACCCGTGCGCTCCAGCCTCCTTGTCCGATGCCTCATTCTCACCGTTGTACCCCTGTGTAGTATTGTCTCTGTGTTTTGTGGCTAGGCCTCAAGATCTCTTCTTGTATTAGTCATTCGGGATACTAATAAAAACTGTTAATTCCTCACAGAATCAGGTCTTTGCTTTTTTCCAGATATGCTATTTTTGGCGTTTAAGTTAAAGAGGTAAGATGGTTAGCTATGGTTTTTCTTTCATGGACCTTTACTGTTTCCAAATTAGCTAAAAGGAGGAGTGTACATCTGGTTTGAGTGTGGACTCTGGAGTCAGGAATGCCTGGGTTTGGATCTCAGCTGTACCACTCCCGATCAGGGCAATGGCTACTTCATGGTGTGAGGACGAAATGAGATGGCCTCAGGAAAGCGCTTTATGTAGAGCTCGTGGCAAAGCCCAAGGGGTGTTGGCTGTTGCATCTCCTAACATCACACTGATTCCATTGAATGATTTGTTTCAGACTTACCTGCTCACCAAATCCGGACTGCGTTCTCTGTGATTTCAGTCTATCGGAGACCCCACCAGGGTCACGAGCGGGGAAGAAGCAGGCACAGGCTCTGTCATGCTGAGGATTAAGGCAAAGGTGCTCAGGGCTCTGGGATTCTGCAGTCTCCTCTTAGAGGTGATTTCTAAGTTCTTTCTGTCTTGACTAAAGAATGGAATGAATGAAGCTGGGTGTGGTGGTGCATGCCTATAGTCCCAGCATTTAGGAGGCTGAGGCAGGAGGATTGTTGACAGTTCAAGACCAGCCTGGTCTATAAAGTAAGCTCAAGGCCAGCCTGAACTACTGTAGCAAGATCCTGTCTCAAAAAAGACTGAACCAAACTGTCTTAGTTACTCTTCTCTTGTTACTGGGACAAATATCCAACATTTAAAATTAGGGAAGGAAAAGTTTATTTAGCTCACAGTTACTGGAGGTTTCAGTCGATATTTGGCTGGCTCCAAGGCAGGGTGGCACATGGCAAAGAACAAACTTTCATGGTGGCAGCAAAGAGCAATAGCTAATGGAAGAGTAGCAGCAGCTCAAGCAGCTAATTTCTCTTCCTTCCTTACATTGAAATGCAAATTACCTGCCCCAGGGCAGGTGCAGTGTCCACACCCACTATAATCAATCACAAACTCCAGACGTTGCCCCAGGACTGCATGAGACTTTGTGGGGACACGTATACACAAACCATAATAGAAACCAAACCAGACAAAACAACAACAACAAACAAAACAAAGAATGGAATGAAATGAGCATATACAGAGGCAGAGTTTAACATTAACTAAAGATAAGAAAAACAGGCTTAGCAGAGTGAGCTTGGGCCAAGTGAAACTAGGAAAAAGGGAGGGAAAAAAGTGTACCTGATAGTGCAGGGTGGGCTAACCTGAAGACGCACAATAGCCAGTGCTCAATGGGATGGTGCATTTACTTTTATGTTTCCCATGCTGGTGTCAGGTCCAGGCCATCCTAGCCAAAACCTGCTGAAGCTCTCACAAGAAGCCCACATGCAGGGCTTTGGGAATGTTTCTGGGCACGGATCCTGGGACTGAGCCACCACGCCTGCTTTCCCATTCAGTCTTAGCAACAGTGCCCTACCTTCCTGCCTCAGTCTGAGCAACAGCTCGTGGGTATTTCCTATAAACTTGGACTCACCTCAAAGTCAGTAGTAAGCCTGACATTATGTTGATGTTGAGAGTCACGGCAGAGCTTAGTGAATGTAACTGATATAAGGGAAAAATGAAACTCCTTACCTGAAGGATAACCTGGATGAGTTTGTGTTCTCTAAAACCAAGGAATGAATTTTAGGAACAAACAGGTTAAGAGTGTTGTAAGCTGACTCTGCTATCCCTTCTCTGTAACAGACTTTGTGATTGCCATATTGTAAAACCTTGTCTTCTCTATGAGCCTCAACCCTGGTCACAGATGTTCTCCCTAATTGCAGACATGCCTAGTGCTAAGCGTCCTTCCTGATTACAAGAACAAAAGGCAATTCCTGAGCCCTGCAACATCCCCTCTTCCTCCCCAACCCTGGTGCCAAATTGTCCTTCCTGATTATAGGATCAAAGACAACTCCTAAATCTTGCAAAGTTCCCCTTTCCCTCAGCCCTGTGGTTTCTCCCTTTAAATCTGTTTCACCTCAGCTGGCTGCTTCATTCACCTGATCCACAGGAGAGTGTTGCCTCTGAGCTCAGCTCAAATTTTTTTAGTTTTGGGTCTTTGTTTCTTTGTGACATGCTACATTTTGGGGGCTCTTCCAGGATCTCTTTAATGGGACTCCCCTAGACCCTATTCCTCAGAATCATCGGCTAATTCTCCGAGGAAAACTGGACCGGTCTCTTTCTTTCTGGAGCCTGCAGGTAACTTGTCTCTTTAGTCTTTAATTCTTTGTTTCCTTTGGGTGCTCTGCACCATTTGGCCTTTGGGCATTTGTTTCCTTTGGGTGCACCATTTGGTTTTTGAGTCTGTAGACGCTGCTGGACCAGCAATAGGTGTTTCAGGCTGTCTGGCTAAGTGAGACATTGCTCCTGATTTTGTCCCTGCTACTTCCTGGGATCTATGATCCCAAGGACTGTAGATTCATTACTTGGGTTTGTATTTGGTTTATGTTCATTGTTTGTCTTGTCTGTGTCTAAAATGGGTCAGTCTGCTTCTTCCTCTGTAACTCCCCTGCAACTTGTTCTTGATCATTTTAAAGATTTCAGGAACCATGCCAAAGGATTTGGAGAACTGGCTTATCCAGGAAAGCTTAAAACTCTTTGTGAATTGGAATGGTCTTCTTTTGGAGTCTCCTGGCCCCCGGAAGTCACTTTTAACCTTTCTGTCTCTCAGCAGGTTTGTAAAATCATTTTTGGGTTCCCTCGGGAGCTACTCACTCACCCAGATCAGGTCATCTATATTCAACTCGTATCTATATTCAAGTCTGGATTGATCTCATCCAGGATCCTCCACCCTGGGTTAAGAAGTTTAACTCAAAGGCTGGCAGGAGCACTATCACCTCAGCTCCCATAATTGTGGCTGTAGAAGCCAAGGATTAAACCTCCTCCTGTCACAGCCTCTATGGAAGATTCACTCCTTCCTCGTTGACCTCCTCCTTACCGCCCTGTCTCTCCTGATGCTTCTTCACCTGCACCATCTCCCCCTCCCAGTCCCCCTTGGACCCGGAGTTGACCCCTTTACCCCCCACTCCCACCTGGAGCCCCTGACTCTACTGACAGCATCCTATCCTCTTCCTTCGTGAAGCTCTTCCTTCTGACTCTTCTCAGAGTCCCTTTTTCACCTACGTCCCTTTCTCTACTAGTGATCTGTATAACTGGAAACATCAGAACCACCCTTTCTCAAAGGATCCCCAAGGGTTCATTACCCTCTTGGAGACCATTTTCGACACCCACCACCCCACCTGGGATGACTGCCAACAATTGTTGCAGACTCTTTTCACTGCAGAGGAAAGAGTGCATCTGGACCTTGGGCAGAAAACTCATCCTGGACCCATCCAGAGAGCCAATTTCTGATCCCTTGCAATTGGACCATGTCTTCCCCTAACCCGACCTAATTGGGACCCCAACACTGACTGAGGTAAGGAGGGTCTTGATCGGTTTTGCTAGACTTTCCTGATGGCATTAAGGGCTGCTTCCCGCAAGCCTACAAACTTGTCCAAGGTATCTGAGGTAAGACAATTGGCTACTGAATCTCCTGGGTTTCTGGAGTGGCTTCAGGAGGCCTATCACATTTATACCCCATTGACCTGGAGGCAACAGAAAATAAACGAGCAATTAATATTGCATTCCTCTCTCAATTGACCCCTGACATTAAATGAAAATTGCAAAAACTATAGGGTTTTGAGGGAATGCCACTCAGTCAATTGTTAAAAATAGCTCAAAAGGTCTTTGACAACTGAGAAGACCCCCCCCCCCACCAGGATAAAAAGCTAACTAAGATCCTGGATGTCCTCACAGATGAGTATGTAAAGACAAACCAACCTTCCAACCTCACCCAGGGTCACAATATGCCAACTGTCAAGGAAAAATCTACCCTAGGCAAAAACCAATGTGCTTATTGTAAGGAAGAGGGACATTGAAAAAATGATTGTCTCTAACTTAAGGCAAGATTAGAGCAAAAAAGGGCTGCCCAAGCCATCATGGGATGGGACTGAGACTGTCAGAGTTTTATGGCCCCCCCAGAACCCTGGGTAACTTTGGCTGTAGGGGAGAAACCTGTGGACTTCCTTGTTGATACTGGAGCTACCTACTTGGTGCTCCAATGACCCTTGGGCTCCTTGTCAAAGAAGATTGCTACCACTCAAGGAGCCATGGGGATAACTAAGCAATACCCCTGGACTCAGACTCTCATCACCCACTTGGGGAAAGCCTCTCTTCTTCGCTCTTTTCTCGTTGTGCCAGACTACCCATATCCCCTGCTGGGTAGAGACCTTCGACACAAGTTATAGGCCCATATCAGCTTTTCCAGAGATGGCCAGGCCATTAAATTTGGAGATTCTTCAGAGCCTCCCACCAAGATTGTGATTACATGTCCCATCACTGAAGGCTATCTCTTGCTGGGTAACGATATTGCTCAGCCTCCTTCAATGCACTCACGGTTGTCTACTTTGATGTCTGAGATTCCAGAGGTATGGGCCAAGACTAATCCACCTGGCCTGGCTACTAACCAACCTCCCCTGGTCATAGAATTGCTTCCTCATGTCACTCCAGCTAGGCTGCGTCAGTATTGTATCAGTTTACAGGTTCCGATGGGTATCGCCAAACACATTAGCTGCCACAGAGATGCTGGAATTCTCAGGCCTTGCAAATCACCGTGGAACACTCCATTGGTGCCTGTTTTAAAGCCTGGCACTTCGGACTACCAACCAGTACAAGATCTCTGCAAGGTAAACAAATGAGTGACTACCCTTCACCCGACAATGCCCAACCCTTATATGCTTCTGAGCCTACTGCCTCCAGACTGGGCCTGGTACTCAGTACTTGACTTTAAAGATGCCTTCTTTACCCTTCTCATCATTCTGGTGAGTCAACCCATATTTGCTTTCGAATGGACTGACCCTGACACTGGGGATACTGCTCAGCTTACCTGGACTAGGTTCCCTGAAGGGTTCAAAAGTGCTCCCACCTTTTTTTGATAAAGCCCTTAGTAAGGACCTCCAAAATTTCCAAGGAGACCACCCAACACTGACACTCCTCCAATATGTAGAGGATGTTCTACTGGCCTCTGAGGACTCTGACACTTGTCTCAAGGCCACTCGTGACTTTTTTTTTTGTCTTTTTGAGACAGGATCTTGCTGTGCAGTTCAGGCTGGCCTTGAGCTCACTTTTGTGGCCCAGGCTAGCCCATCCTGCCTCAGCCTCCCAAGTGTGACTCGTGACTTATTAATGACTTTAGGAGTTTTGGATTATCAAGTGTCTGCTAAAAAGACCTAATTATGCCAATGAAAAGTAACTTACTTGGGACATGATCTAAAAGAAGGAAAAAGGACCCTCTCATCCAGATGGATAGAGGCACTCCTCTAGATACCCACCCTGACTACCAAAAGGAAATTCAAGAATTCCTAGGGACCACTGGGTACTGCTGCCTCTGGATCCATAATTTCACTAAGCTAGCCCAGCCTTTGCATGCAGCCACTGGGGGTCTACCCAGTGAACCCCCCATTTGGAAAGAGACTGGGGAACAATCTTTCCAAAAGTTAAAAGCCTCCCTTGAACAGGCTCCAGTCTTGGCCTTGCCTGACTTGTCCAAGCCCTTCCTGCTTTTTGTGGCTGAAAGTCGAGATATCGCGAAAGGAGACCTGACTCAGCCTTTGGGCCCTTGGAGGCAACCAGTGGCATACCTGTCCAAGTGCCTCAACTCCGTTGACTCTGGCTGGCCAAATTGTCTCTGGCCTATGGCTGCCACTGCCTTGCTGGTGAGAGAGGCCAACAAGCTGACCTTTGGGCACAAACTCCAAATTATGGCCCCTCACGCCATAGAGACTTTGCTCTGAGCCCCACCATATCAGTGGCTTTCAAATGCCTGAGTGGTCCCATATCAGCCTTGCTGCTCAACCCAGACCATATTGAGTTCAAAGAATCTGCCGCTCTCAACCCTGCTACATTGCTGCCTGATGATAACCCCGAATTGCCAATCCATGACTGTCTCGAGGTGCTCTTGTCCACCACCAACCTTTGAGAGGACCTCGCAGACCTACCAATAAAAGATCCTGGTGCTGTTTATTTCACCGATGGCAGCAGTTACCTACACGAAGGTTAACATGTAGCGGGAGCAGCAGTCACCACCAAGACACAGGTACTCTGGGCCCAACCCCTAGACCAAGGGGCTTTAGCACAGCTGGCAGAGCTGATTGCCTTAATCCAGGCTCTAAAGCTTGGAAAAAACCTTAAAGTCACTATTTATACTGACAGTCGCTATGCATTTGCAACTGTCCTGCTCATGGAGCGATTTATCAGGAACGGGGACTCCTCACCTCTGCTGGGTCAAAAATAAAAAAAAAAAAGCCTCATTCATCTTAGATTTTCTGGTAGCCATATGGCTCCCTAGAAAGGTAGCCATTATCCATTGCAGAGGACACCAAAGAGGGACTGATCCCTTCACCAAGGGAAATGCTCTGGCAGATACCGCTACTCCAGAAACAGCCACAAAGTCAGCGGGGATTAAATCCCCTCCGACCTTGTTGCCTGTATTACCCTCCCCCCCAGTTACCCACACTGGTATATTTTAAAACTGATCAAGAGTTGGCTACACAATTAGGGGCAAAATCTGTTGCCCCTGAAGAATGGTATCAGCTACCAGACAAAAGAATCCTAATTCCGGAGGCCTTAGGGAAAACTCTAGTTCATCAGACTCACCAAGCTACCCACTTGGGAGGATCAAAACTAGCTGCTTTGCTCCATGACCAGTACTTTATTCCAAGACTAACTTAGCTTTCTAAGCTAGTCATTCTTAAATGCCCCCATTGTCTTCAGGTAAATACAAAAACGTCTGCTGTAGACTCCAATGCCTGGTATCAAGGGACCTACCTTGGAGATCATTGGGAACTTTGTTTCACAGACATGGGAAAACTACGGTTAAATGAACAAATACTTGCTGGTGTTGATAGACACATTTATAAGATGGGTTGAAGCTTACCCTACTAAGACTGAGTCCACTCTAATAGTTGTCAAAAAACTTCTATATGAAATAGTTTCCTGATTTGGCCTTCCCTTATCTTGGGGGTCCAACAATGGCCCAGCTTTTATAGCTCAAATCACTCAAAAAGTTGCTCAGCTTTATGGATTGATTGGAAATGACATTGTGCCTACTGGCCTCAAAGTTCAGGACAAATAGAGAGGATAAATAGGACCTTAAAAGAAACCACAGCTAGGATGGCCTTAGAGTCTGGCAAAAACTGGGTGAGTCTCCTGCCTTTTGCCCTTTTGCGCGTTCGACGTACTCCATATTTGTCTGGTATTACCCCTTCTGAGGTTTGGCCGACTGCCCCCTTTGGTGCCCTGTGTAGCTGACAAACAGTTAAACAAGCTGGCCAACCAAGACTTGGTTAAGTCCTTACAGGCTCTGCAGCCAGTCCTTCAGTCAGTCCATCAAGTCTTTACAGGCTCTGCAGCCTGTCCTTCAGTCAGTCCATCAAGTCCTTACAGGCTCTGCAGCCAGTCCTTCAGTCAGTCCATCAGCTGTTTCGAGAGCACCAAGCCAAATCATCGTGGCTGGATGCCCCACTTGTTGCTGAGCTGGGCACCCAGGTTCTGATCAAGTGGCGTTTCCGAGAATCTGCGTTAAAACCCTGTTGGGAGGGACCATTCATCGTTGTCCTCAGCACACCAACTGCTGTTAAAGTGGCTGGAAAGCCCACCTCCTACACACATCACCGCCACATCAAACTCACCCCTACAGATTCTGACGACGTAGATAAGTAGACTGTGACTAAGACTGACAACCAGCTTAAGTTAAAATTGTCAAACTGTATTGGTTGTTAACATGTTTATGTTTCATAGGGCAATTACGTAGATCTCAGCTTAGCTCACCCCATAATGTCTATCTGTCCATTTGGGTTATAAGTGATCCCCTAACAGAAAAGATTTTAGCTCAAAATACTACCCCCCTTGCTGAACTCCAGGTAGATCTTTGTAAGATTATACAGGGAGGACTAAAAAGGTTACATTTCTCACTTTGATCTACCAATCTAGGAATAAATAGCAAACGGGCAACCAAACAAAACTGAGCTTCCTCAGAGGACCAATATAGATGTGGATGGCAAAAACGAGAAGGACAGCTCCAAAATATTCAATACTATGTATACCCTGCCAAACAATCTTCTGGAAACTCTAAAGGTGATTCAACTTGTGGAGGCTCCTCTTATTTCTATTGTGCATATTGGGGACATGAGTCTATATTGCCCTGGGGCAACAATGAGCCCCACCTTCAGGTTGTACGGGAGAAGGGGAGCCCCACGTGCTCACCTGGGTCATGCAATAACTTGCTTCTCATATTTAAACGACCAATTCATTATACTTGGATGGGAGGAAAGACTTGGGGACTGTGCCTTTATGTCTCAGGATATGACCCAGGTTTTCTTTTTAGAATAAATAGAAAAACATCCACTGAGCAGCCTAAGGGACCCCCTGTTGGTCCCTTGGCCCCAGGCCCAGGCCCCATTACCCCTGCCTGCCCAATCTCAAGGTGCCAACCAGTAACACTGTTGCCCGCATGCCTAAGCCCCGGCCCACTGCTCCCACTTCGAATGCGCTATATGTCTCTTTAGCTATTATATTTAGATATCTTAACTACACCAATCTTACTGTCACCATTGATTGCTGGTTGTGCTTAGACCCAACTCCTCCTTTCTACATAGGCTTAACTGCACAAGCTCTCTTAGAATCTAACTCTACCATTAATAGAATCAATTCCACAGCAGCTGATGACCATTCACCTGGCTGGTGGGGCCAACGGCCGATCCTCACCTTAGGTAATATCCAAGGTGCAAATGGTACTTGCTTCCGCTCCCCCAACTTTGTAATAACACAAACCCCATATGCTAGCTATGGTCATCATGCCACTGTAATCCCAAATTTTCCTTACTCGGCAAATCAACATTTGTAAGTTGGTTTGCCTGTACAAATGGAATAACTCCTTATATTATGCTCCATGCTTTCAGCCAACAGCCAGAGCTTTGTATTCTAGTGCATGTTTTTCTTCAACTTTACTGATATTCTAGAGACAGAGGTCATGAATGCTCTATTTAGAATCAGATTTAACCAGAGTCAAGAGAGCAAATCCTGTCCTGGTCCTCATTCTATTGGGACTACTGCCCTTGGTGCCTCAAGTTTGATTATAGGAGATAAAAATTATCAAAAATTGAGTGCCCTAATTGATAAAGACTTAGCAGCCCTTAAACACTCAGTTTCCAGGTTAGAGGAGTCTCTCGGGTCTTTAGCTGAGATGGTCCTTCAAAATCGAAGGGGGCTCAATTTACTCTTCATGAAAGAAGGGGGTCTTTGTGTGGCCCTAGGAGAAACATGTTGTTTTCATACTAATCATTCTAGAGTAATTCATGATAGTATAAACAGATTAAGAAAACTATTTCAAGAGCGAGAGCTACAATGTAAAACAGAAGAAAATTGGTTTCAAAGTTTGTTTTCGTTTTCTCCCTGGCTGACTACCCTTGTGACTG
This sequence comes from Capromys pilorides, assembly GCA_004027915.1. NCBI lineage: Eukaryota > Metazoa > Chordata > Mammalia > Rodentia > Capromyidae > Capromys > Capromys pilorides. Next base: position 35,563 of record PVKN010000890.1, read on the forward strand.
CCCTTGCTGGCTCACTTGTTCTGTTGTTCTTAGACTTGACCACAGGACCTTGTGTAGTTAAATATATACTCAACTATGTGCAATCCAGGTTCCAAACTGTAAAAATGCTCCTAAGAGCCGAGGGATATAAACAAGTACCCTTACATAAATATAATTCAAATGAGCCAATGATTGACTGATATACAAAATTGGTGCAGAATGTTGTAAGCTGACTCTGCTATCCCTTCTCTGTAACAAACTATGTGATTGCCTTATTATAAAACCTTGTCCTCTCTATGAGCCTCAACCCTGGTCACAGATGTTCTCCCTAATTGCAGACATGCCTAGTGCTAAGTGTCCTTCCTGATTACAAGAACAAAAGGCAGCTCCTGGGCCCTGCAACATCCCCTCTTCCTCCCCAACTCTGGGGCCAAATGTCCTTCCTGATTATAGGATCAAAGACAACTCCTAAATCTTGCAAAGTTCCCCTTTCCCTCAGCCCTGTGGTTTCTCCCTTTAAATCTCTGTTTCGGGCAGGCAAGGTAGCTCAGCGGTCTAGAGTGCCTGCTTAGGCAACCTCGGGGACTGCAGTTCGATTCCTGGCACCATATGGTGCACCAGCCCCACCCCCAGGGCAGGCTGAGCTGCCAGAACATAAATAGAAGATAAAATAAATTTGGGCTGGTAAGATGGCTCAGTGGTCTAAAGTGCCCGCTTAGGTAAGCTTAGGCAAGCTTAAGCAACTGCAGGGACCACAGTTCAATCCCCGGCACCACATGGTGCACCATCCTCACTCCCAGGGCAGGTTGAGCTGGCCATAATTTAAAAAAAAAAAAATCTCTGTTTCACCTCAGCTGGCTGCTTCATTCACCTGATCCACAGGAGAGTGCTGCCACTGAACTCAGCTAATAAAGCACTCCAGATTTTGTTTTTATTTTTGGTTCTTTGTTTCTTTGCGATGTGCTACAAAGAGTAGAATATTTATTGAAAGAAAGAAAGCTTCTGTCCGAGAGAGGGACAGAAGGGGAATCAGAGCAGGTAGCCCAAGAAATTTCTTTTTAAAGAAATTTTAAAAAAATCTTTTTTCCAGGGATTTTATAGAGCAAAAACCATGTGGCAAGGCAGGTCTGAGGAAAACCATGGGAACTTGCTTAGGTCGGCCAGAGGTGGGACAAAACTACAGTCAACCAATGAGATTACAAGCACCATTGCTCAGGTAAAATTGATTAAAATTGGGATCAAATGGGAAAGCAAGCCATATAACAAGCAGGCAGGAATACAAAAGAAGGGCTCTTCCTGTTGGGCTTGGGCTAGTGACTCTTTCAGGCTCTTTCAAGGTGACTGATACTTATTTAGCATATCAATCTCTGATGCTCATCCTTAGGAAAGTATGTGGCTGCATTTGTTTACTCTTTTGTCTTGAGGTCTGGCTCACAGCAGGGGTCTGTCTGTCTGTCCAGATTTACAAAGTCATCTTGTCTTCATATCGTCCTTGAGGGCCTGGCCCTGTTTAACTGCCTATAATATTTCTATCTAATTTAGCTACCTACAACATAATGATCATGTGAGTTAGTTGCTATTGTATTTCATTTTTTAATTGTTTGGTACTGGGTATCAAATTCAGGACCTCTTGCTTGCCAGGTAGGTGGTACAGCAGTGAGCTAAGTCCCCACCACAGTTGCTATTTTATCACCACAAACAGACTAGTGTTAACTTTGCAATCTTGTCATTTTGCACATTTTCTCTGTGTTTATTTACGGTAACTCTCCTTATCTAAGGTCTTGCTTCTGTGGTTTCAGTTATTTATCGTCAAATATGTTGACACAGGAGTTGGGATTCTGTGAGGCAGTAAGGACAGCAGCCCCAAAATAGAATTGGGAAGCTTAAAATGGAATCTCCTGAGTCACCTCCTTCCAGGGATCTTACAAGACATCTGTCAGGTGTCCCTCAGCTACCTGAACCTCCCCAGAGAACAACCTGGCGGCCATTGGCTCAAGGGTACATGGACTCTGTGTCCATACAGATGGGACCCTACAAAGTATGCAGACTCCTATAGTGTAGAGATCATGTCCTTTGCACAATAGCCCAAGCTTCCTTCTAAGGCCTGTAAACCCCATAGACACGGAGCCTTCAGGAGTAACCGAACTCAGCAGTGTGGCAGGATACAAAATCAATGCACACAAATCAATAGCGTCTGTCCATCAATAGATGAACTCACTGAGAAATAAATTAAGAAAATGATACCATTCATAAAAAGTAAGTACTTAGCAGTTAACCTAACCAAGGAAGTAAAAATCCTCTACAATGAAAAGTACAGTACTTTGTTGTAGTGGTTGGTACATTGTGTCAACTTGGCTGGATCGGTTCCATAGCTCCACACTCTGGGCTGTGGGCACCCTACCCTAGGGCATGACAGGTCTTCAGAGTGACTCAGCACATAAAGGGGATAATGAGTTGAGGAAGGAGTCCATGGTCCACTTCCTCGGAGAAACTTCAGTCTTCACAGTTGGCTTGGACTTCATCTCCTGGATTTCAGGGCAGACTCCTTGGCCTGCAGCTTGGATCCTTCAGCTTTCTGTCACAGACTCTTCAGCTTCCATCACAGATTCTTTAGCCTTCTGTCACAGACCCATCAACTGACTGATAAAGAGACTTACACAGCACTGCAGTGAGCTTCAGACCTTGGGACTGAATCCTTCAGTGTTGGGTGTGTAGATGCTCTCTGCACACTTCCTCATCTGACTGAGGCTGACTGCCATAAGCCAATCTTGTAATTCCTTATACATTATACATCTTGTGTAGATCTGTTCTTTGAATTATATCTGTTCCTCTAGTAAAACCCTGAGTAATACAGCTGTAAAAGGAGATGGAAAGAAAATAAATAAATGAATAAATTTTGGGTGATACCAGGAATCACTCTCAGGACCTTGCATTTTCTGCATCCTCAACCCCTATAAATTTTATTATTATTATTATTTTTTAAAAGAGTGACTTAAATACAAAATGTATTTGGAAGAGTTAAAAAAAAAAAAAAAAAAGGAGATGGAAAGGGTTATCAGAAAGTGGACAGCTGTCTCTTGTTTCTGGATAGGCAGAGCCAGTGTAGTCAAAATAGCTGTGCTTCCAAGTCTGATATACAAATTTAATGCAATGCTAATAACAGTAACAAATGGTATTCACCACAGGACTGGAGAAAACAACCCTGAAGTCATGTGGAACTAGAAGAGAAGCAGGCTAGCCAAAGCAGTCCTGACAGCAAACAAGAGCAAAGTGGGAGACACCAGAGTCCCAGACTTCAAGTTGTATTACAAAGATGCAGTGATAAAAATAGTATGACACTGGCGCCAAAACAGATACAAGGGTCAGTGGATCAGACAAGAGCATGTAAAGACAGCCCCAGGCACACACGACTATTTGATCTTTGACAAGGGGTCTAAAAAACAAACACTGAAGGAGCCAGGCATGATAGTGCAGGCCTATAATCGTGGCTGCGGCAGGAGGAATGCCACGACTTTCAGGCTGGCCTGGACTACATAGTGAGACCCTGTCTCAAAAAACAACAAATAAACAAAAGTACAAATGGACAATAAACATACGAAAATATGTTCAACATCACTGCCCCTTAGAGAAACACAGATTAAAATCACACTGCGATTCCATCCCACTTCAGAGAGAATGGCTGTTAGCAAGAGATGAAATAACAGACACTCAGGAGACTGCGAGGAGGAAGCAACCCTTAGCCACTGTGAGAATATAAACTGTAAACTAACATAACCACTATGGAGCTCAGTATGCAGATTCCTCAAAAAACTAAAACTAGAAATTCCATTTGATCCAGGTATCCACTTGTCGGAATCTCCCCTTAAGAGTTAAGGACATAATGTTGCAATGTTGCATGTGCACCCATGTTTATAGCAGCACAGTTCGTAGGAGTTAAATCATGGAAGTGGCTTATGAGCCCATCAATAAAGGAATGGATAAAGAAAATGAGGTATTTAAACTCCGTGGAGTACTACTCTGCCATGAAGACAAGAAACTTGAGGCATTTGTAAGAAAATGTATGTACCTTGAGACCATAACATTAAGTGAAATAAACCAGACACACAAGCTTAAATATCACATGATATGAGAGTACCCCCCCCCAAAAAAAAAGGAGTAACATGAAGCATAGATAATAAGAAACAGGAAGAAAGAGCTTTCTCATATGGGAAGTCATGGGGAGAGATGGGAGGGACAGGGGATAAAAAAAGAATTAAGAGATATCATGTATATGTACCAACTGCTCATTAGGAATATAATGGTTATGTATTGAAACAGGTACTAATAAGGCTTCAGGACTATCCTTGTCAGGAGGTCTGTCTACCTTCCTGCCTTTGTATCTCAAACTTATTTGCACCCTACTTCCTCTACCCATGGTTGACTTCATTATGGCCATGGGACATGACCCTGGCACTTTGGGAATAGTGGTCTGAAAATATTAAATGGAAAGTTCCAGAAATAAGTCACAAATTGCATCTGTTCTAAGTGTTATGATGAAATCTCATGGCACCCTGCCCTGTCCCATCCAGGATGTGAATCATCCCTTTGCTCAACATATCCATGATGTATTAGCAGCTGTCTCAGTTATCAGACCGACTGTTGGGCTGCTGTTGTACCTGTGTTGCAGTGGCCCTTATCTAGCAATCTATGATGCAGTGTCTCATCATTTGTCTTCGTTCCATTAAGGACATGCTGTATCATCTTATATCATCATTATAAGAAGGGTGAACACAGGGCTGGGGGTGATATATTTGTACCCTTGGATCCCAAGACTTGGGAGGCTGAGGAAGGATTTGGGGTTCAAGGACACCTGGATTATATGGGGAGTTTATGTCTTAAAAAAAAGTGAATACAATACAATAAAATTTTTTATTTTGGTCTTTTTGAGAGAGGGTCTTGCTATGCAGTTTAGGCTGGCCTTGAACTCCCTTTGTAGTCCAACTTGGCCATAAATTCACAGCAATCCTCCTACCTCAGCCTCTCAGGTGTGGGTCCTACAGGTGTGTGCCACCATAAGTGGTGACAATAAGATATTTTTTTGGTAATTTTTAAATTTTTAATAAGAAATAACAATATGATAGTTTCAAAACGTTATTAGTACATTCATAATAATTGATACATTGAATATTGTTGTCCTCATAGTAGTTACACAGAGCACAGGGTGTAGACATGATAAATTTTCTATTCCATATTAGTAGGGGAGGAAAAAAAGAAAAAAACAAAAAAAAATTTCTCCTCTTTGTACAAAAAGGGAGTAGTTGTATGCATAGTCAAATGTTCCATAATTGCAGTGGGTGACTGGTGAAACTGGCAATGTTGGCATATATCAGGCTGTTGGTATAAGCCTCTTACAGCTCATCATATTAATCTAGCTCTGACCATAAGATGTTTTTAAGGGGCATGTTGCATTCACATAATTTTTATTACAATATACTTTAATCATTATTTTATTATTATTGTTAGTCTCTTACTGTGGCTAATACAAGCTTCATCTTGGGTACATCTGTATAGGAAAAAGCACAGCATAAATAGGATTGGTACTATCCAAGTGATATGGTCTATACGCAGACATCCCCAAGAGCATATGCTCAGAGGCAGGGCCTGTGGAAGGTGGGGCTGGCTGGGAGAGGAGAGTCACTGGGGACACACCCTGAAGGGTGTGTCTTCCTTCCTGGGTCCTCGTTTCTCACCCCTTCCTAATTGCTAAGTTGTGAACAGCCTTCCTTTGCCTGGGTCCTTTCACCGTGCTGCCTGGCATGCAAGAACTGAAACCTCTACAAACTCTGAACCAGCGAGGATATGCTGGACAGAGTTGATTCATATCCTGTGTGGGGCAGAGCGGATGCCATTAGATTTCATCATAATACCTAGGACAGATGCAATTTATGGTATCAAACTTTGAAATAAATCTTTCCTTTTTAAAATTGTGGGTGTCAGTCCCAATGATCAGGAAAGTGACTAAGATTTTTCAAGTAGCATCAGATAGGAAATTAGAGTATGGCAAAAGCTGGCTGGGGAAGTAGGCATGACTTGTTTATTTTATTTATTTATTTTTTGTCTTTTTGACATACGATCTCGATATGCAGTTCAGGCTGGCCTTGAGGTCACTTTTGTAGCCCAGGCTGGTCTTGAACTCACATCTATCCTCCTTCGGTACGACCTGTTTATTTGTTTGTTTTTGGTACTGGAATTGAACTCAGGATCTCGCGCTTGCCAGGCAGGGGTCCTGCTGCCCAACTATATCCCTGGGTCCCTGATCTGTTAATTACATGATCTGTGACACATGCCCCAAACCGTTCACCAAGCCCTGCACATGGAGTTCTCACAAGAACTTGAATGGGTTTTCCTCAAAATTTAGGCAGCATCAAAGAAGGCACTGGCACTAGTAAGCCTTTGCTATCCTCACTTTCTCTGCTAGCCCACATCACGTTTCCCAGATGCAGATGCACTTTTTTTAATTTGCTTTTACTTTCTCTTTATTGTGCTGAGCTCACTCTGCAGAACCAGTTTCTCTCCCACTTTCACTTTTACTTTCTCAAATTCTGCCACTGCCTTTTGCTTGTTGCATCCAATTCTTTGTTCAAAATGGAAGCACCTGAAATCTATCTCTAGATGGAGAGGCAAGCAATCCAAACCTGGTAACATTTAGCAAGTGAGCCACTGTTTTAGAAACAAGCTACCCAGTGACAGGGTCATCACTGTGATAGTACCTCATTATGTGGTTTAGAAGACTTTGGAATTGGTTTGTGGTATGAATTTGAAAAGGAGGGGCTGGGCAGATAGCTCTGTGACACAAGTGTCTGTCTGGCAAGTACAAGGTCGTGAGTTTGAACCCCGGTCCTGCAAAAAAAAAAAGTTTAATTAATTTGGCCGGGCATGGTGGCATGCCTATAATCCCAGTACTTGGGAGGCTGAGGCAGGAGGATCAGTGCAAGTTTGAGACCAGCCTGGGCTACAAAAGTGAGCTCAAGGCCAGCCTGAACTACATAATGAGACCCTGTCTCAAAAAGACAAAAAAATAAAAATTAAAAAAAAAAAAAAAAGAGAAGCAACCTATAACCTGAGCTTGATGGGAGATTCTGGTCAGGACTCAAAGGCAGAAATGGTGACAAAAAGCTTCTGGGAAAGGCCAGACTCAGGAGATTCCAAGTGGGAGCAAGGACCGATTGGCAGCTGGACTCTATGTCATGTGTACCATGCTGTGGGAGAAAATGTGTCTACACTTTACTTATGCCTTGAGATGTTTTGGGGATTGAATATAAGGGTGGTAGACTAATTAATCCGGCAAAGGAAATTTCAAGCAGTCCAATGTTGAGGTTGTGCTATGGGTTGTGGCTTATAGACAGGTTTATACTGAAAATCAGGAGAAAAAGCCCATTTGAAAAGTTTTCAGTTTACTCAAAAATGAAAGTCTGACTAACTTGGAGCAGAGGAGAGCTTGGTTGTTGAAAAGATTAGCATTAAAAAGAAGCCACGTATTGTACAACAGGAAGATAGGAAGGGCGCCTTGGGACAGCTGAGAAGTCAGCAAGACCCCATCTTTCCTAGCTCTACAGTGCAAAAATGAAAAACCTTGCTTTGCGAAAAGAGCAGCAGGGCGTCCTGCTAGGGCCATCTGGACAATTGGTTTTCCATGATGTGTGACTCACAGTGCTCAATCAGCTGGGCCTTTGGCGGCTCCTTTAGCCATGAGACAGAAAGGCCTAGAATCACTGGCAGACTCTGGGGTCATCCACGCGGGACTGATTTTACATGCATACGTAATATCAGTGCTGTGGACTTGTGGGGGGCATCCACACAGGTTTCAGAAGAAAGCCTGGGAGGCCAGGTAGTGCACCCTTGAGCAGGCAGTGAACGGAGCTAGGAGTTTGAAAGTGGAGAGGAGACCCTGGGATGTTGAAAACTCCAGGGACGTGGAGTGTGTAATGAAAGTTGTGAAGAGCGAGCAAAGCTGGCTCACTAGAGAAGACATGAGGGTGGCGAACATTGGTAATGCCACCAGGGCAAGGTCAGCAAGCCCTATGGAGTTCACATCTTGTCACAGCTTGACTTGGGCTCTGGACATGGAGCCGCAGATTTAAAGCTTGCCCTGCTGGGCATCATGCATGCTTTGGGCTCATTCTTTGCTATCCCCACCACCTTCCTTCCTTTTGGAATGCGATTTTTAATTTTTTTTTTTATTAAAAAATATCTGTATTTATGCTTTAAAATTTAAAACCAAAGCACTGACTTGATGAGAAATCCACCCGGAAGTATTTGCCAAGCTAAGCAGTTTCTCTTCAGACTCTCATCGCTGTACACATGGGTCAGTGGCAACTTACGGTCGCTGGAGTCCCTTCTGTACATGAGATTATGCCCAGCTCACCCACTGGATTCTGACTGTTCGTGTACTCTAGCTTCACTAACTATCAAAGATTTCTTAATGAAACCCAAAGAGCTCTTAACTAATTCTATTTTGGGGAGATGGTTTTGCAGACAGGGAAAACAGGCCTACCACTGGGAGGCAGCCTGTCAAACCAAAGAACAGGAAGTAAGCAGCCAACTAAGTGACTCAAAACTAAAGCTAATTTTCTTTTCTGATGTTATTAGGGATTGAATCCAGGCACTGAACTGAACTGTATGTCCAGCCATTTACGTTGAGACAAGGTTGGTAAATTGCCCAGGCCAGGCTTGGACCCTGGGATTATAGGCATGTGCCACCACACTCTACTGAAAGATAGCCTTCTTTTTATTTTAAAGAGGGAAAAAAACTAAGTGTTAAAACAACATGATAGGTGGGTAACAATGGTTAATATTGCATATTGTTATCTTAATTAGTTACTCAGAGTACAAGATGTCAGCATTTAATTGCCCAGACAATATTAGCATAAACATTTCTTTTCTATGAACTAAGAGAAATTAGCACTAAAACTATATTAATACAATATAATTTTTTTCATTCCTCCATTTTATTTTATTTTTTATTAAATATTTTAGCAATTTATTAATTGTTGTGACAAAAATGTAGAAAAGGATTACTCTCCTTAACATATAAAATGCTTACAAACTCTGAAAAGAAATGCTATCTATGGACAAATAATAAGTGGCACAGTTGAAAAGTATGCATCTCACTCTAAATAAATGAGGAAACAAAATTTTAATCTAGTTTTGATATCTGTACTTTTTTCTTCTTTTCTCTTTTTGAGACAGGGTCTCACTATGTAGTTCAGGCTGGCCTCAAACTCCCAGTGATCCTCCTGCCTCAGCCTCCTGAGTGCTGGAATTACAGGTGTATGTCACCAGACCCAACTTGTGTGAATTTTAAATAAATATAAATTATACTATTTATTATTTTATAAACGGTCTCACTGTGCAGTTCAGGTGACCTTCAGCCCAGCATGGTCCCAAACTTGCAGCGATCCTCCCTTTTTGGGGGGTTGGTTTTTGTTTGAGACACATCCCACTACGTAGCAGAGGCTGCCCTGAAACTCACAGTAATCCTCCTGCCTGAATCTCCCAAATGCTGTGATTATCGACCTGCATCACCAAGCCTGGCTTAAAATTTATTTATTAGTTAGTTGTTTCTTTCTAATGCATTGGCCATTACATTTCCAAAGTTCTGAAATGGCCAACAGACCGCAGAAAGACACCACTTTAGGCTCCTGCTTGAAACCAACAGCCTCAGAAAGCTGCCGGCCTTGATTCAGGGCCAATCATTCCTCCATTGGAGTTTGTCCTTCCTTTTGAAGGCTTGTCCCATTCTATTATTCATTTTGGATTTTATTTACTCTTGCAACTTCTTATACCAGAGACATAATATTTTGTTTACACATGTGCATCTGGTTTATTTCTTGTATAAGTATGGTTGTAATTTGCATCCATTTACTTATAAAAGTCTCCAGTTTATCCTTCCTTCCTTCCTTCCTTCCTTCCTTCCTTCCTTCCTTCCTTCCTTTTTTAAAAATTTTTTTGGCTTGAGCTTACTTTGTGGCCCAGGCTGGTCTTTGGGCTCACAATGATCCTCCTGCCTCAGCCTCCCAAATACTTAGATTACAGGTATGTGCCACCATGCTTGGCTCAGTTTATCCTTCTTTGTGGCCATGTAATGCTCCACTGTACAAAAAGACTGCATTTTTTTTTTTTATTGGAGGAGCAGGAATATTTATCCTGTAGCACTGTATGTTGGAAGTCTTTGACTTTCTTTTCTATTTTTACAAGGGGACACAGCTAAGAGTTTGCTTTAAGTTTCAGAGATGTTTGACTTGGACTTTTCAGCAATGTTAGAACTGTTACGACTTTGGTGATTATTATTATTATTTTTTGCATTTTAGGGAAGGGCCTATGGGGTGTTCAGGGTCTCACTACTAGATCGGACTGGTGATCCGCCTGTTTACAGCCTCTCAAGAGCTGGGGTTACAGGCGCGCGCCACTACACCCAGTCTCAGTCTCAGCGTGCCTTGCCCTGGGGGTGGGGCTGGCACGGCAGGCCTAGCGATCTAACCCCTAACACTTTGGTGACTCTTAGTGAGGGACTAAATGCATTTTGCATAAGGAAATGTAAATGGCTTTTTAGGGGGCCAGGGGCAGAATGTTTTATATCTAGATCTCCTCCAGGAGCCTTCTGTCCTCAGAGGCAGGGCTGTGGAAGGGGAGGTGAGGCTGGAAGAGGTGGGTCCCTGGGGGTGTGGCCCGGGACGGCGCGTCTTCCTTCCTGGTTTCTCGCTTTTCTCTGCTTCCATCATGTGAGCAGTTTCCTCTGCGCGGGCCCCTCTGCCATGCCGCTGACCACACAGAGGTGGAGGGTGCTCCAGACTGTGAGTTAAAATAATCCTCTCCTTCTCTAAATTATGGTGTCAAATATTTAGTTCCAGTGACAGGACCCCAAGCTTTTTAGTGGGCACTATCTGGTTCTTTACTTGGGTCCCAGGGTGTCCAATGTCTGATTCTCTTGTTCTCTCTGAAGACGAACTTTATTTTATTTATTGTTTTGGTGGTGGTACCAGGGATTGAACTGGGGACCCTGAGGTGAACTTTCCTTTACTACTGTAAATGCATCTGTCTTTGCGTTCCTTTTGCCACCTATTGTTTCAGTTACTTTCTTGTTGCTGAGGAAAAATGCTCAAAATTTGCAAGGTAAAAAAAGAGAGGTTTACTTAAGCTCATAATCTGTAGATGTTTCAGTCCCTAGCTGGCTGGCTCCAAGGCAGGAGGGCATGGCCGAGGGGCATGGTGGAGGAGAAACAGCTCATGGTAAGAGAGGCCGGAAGCAGCAGCAATTAGGAGAGGACCAAGGATGGCTAATACCCTCCCAGCATACGCCCAGTGACCACCTCTTCCCATCAGGCTTTGCCTCCCAGCATCACACTCAGCTATAAAACCACCAGTGGCCTGATCCCATGCTGCACACTCAGGATCCAGTGCCACACACCCATGATTCAGCTACTTCCTTACCACGACACCTATGCCTGCAGCAGGCTCCGGGGGACACATCTACATATATGTTGTACCACCTGTCATGTCTGGGTCATTCTGAAGTACGGAATCTCAGGAGATGTCTAGTTCAGTCCTCTTGGTTAGTAAGTTAGGATGGAAAGAAAACCAAAATCCCTTTAGCCTCATGCAGAGTGAAGTTCCCATTTATTTAGCTTCCCCAATAATATTTTACACAATCTTCATGCATTATCAATCCAAGAAATTTCTGTTGATATTTAAGCTACAGACAATTCAGATTTCACTAGGTTTTTTTTGTACATATTTATTTATTTATGGTTCTGAGGATTGAACCTAGGGGCTGAGCTACATTCTAAATCCTTTTTTATTTTGAGACAGTCTTGCTAAGTCACTGAATTGCAAACCTGGTCTCAGTGTTATAATTCTTCTGCCTCAGCCTCCTAGAGTGTTGGGATTTCAAGCATGCACCACTATTTTCTTTGACGTATAGTTCTATTAAATTCTATTATGCCTAAGGATTTGCACAGACATCACCTCCCCCAGGATCTAGTCTATTTCATCATCCAAAGAATCTATGATGTGGGCTGGCGAGATAGCTCAGTGGTCTAAAGCACCTGCTTAAGCAAGCTTAGGCAACTGCAGGGTCTGTGATTTGATCCCGGGGACCACATGCTGCACCAGCCCCACCCGCAGGGCAGGCCGAGGCGGCCATAACATAAATAAATAAATGAAGTCTATTTTTAAAAAAATAAAAACAAAGAATCTGTAATGTTCTCATTTTGCCACCACACTCGCTTCCTGGCAACTGCTGATTTAATTTTTATCACAATAATTTTGTCATCTCAAAAATATTGCATAACTGAAATCATCCACTATGTCAAATTTTGAGACTATATTTTTTCACTTGGCATAATACAGGTGAGACTGACCCAAGTTGTATACATTAATGTGTTTCTGTTGCTGAGTGGCATTGCATTGCACGCTGTACTGCAGTTTATTTCTCTAGCCATCTCATGAAGGATTTTGGGTTGTTGCAGTTTTAGAGTGTTGCAAATAAACCTGCCATGAATGTTTGTGTGCTATTTCTTTGCATAAATATGCACTGTATTTCCCCCTACTTTTTGATGATCACCTTGTGTTTTAAATCATACCACTTTTATTTTATTTTATTTTTTTTGTGGCTGTCTCAGCCTACCCTGGGGGCAGGGCTGGCATGGCATGTGGTAGCAGGGATAGATCCATGGTCCTTGTGCATCTGCCTAGGCAGGCGCTTTAGACCGCCGAAATATCTCACCAGCCCTGCTCTGTGTTTTAAATCACGATTGCAGTTGTATTTATAAAATTATTATAAATTAAGTTAGTTAAATGTTCTGGGTGAGTGGGAAAGGAACATAGATAACTTAGCATGTAAGCCATGCATCTAGGGTAAGCAAAGCCAAAGCCAAAGGCTATCATGACATTTGGTGTTGGTGGTGATTTGACAGAACTTCAGATAGAGGCGATGGAACACATGGTGATGTAAGGCTGCCAGACGCAAAGACATTTGTGCGGAAGCATCAGTTCCATCGTCATGTTGTGAAAAATAATTTTGTTCCAGCAGAAAATCACCAACCTCATTATGTTAAAACAATTGTTCATTTAGATTTTTATTGATTTTACAGTTTTGTTTTCATTTCATTTATAAATTTGTTTTAATTTTATGGTTGTGGGCCAGTGGATAATCAGTTTAACTGCTTAACAAAGCCATTATGGTGTGTGTGATTTAGTTGTGACAGTAATACTGGATAAGGTCAAAATAAAACACAATACTGCATACTGTATTTAGAAAAGCTGTAGAGATGGAAAGTGATGCCATGTTTTATGTTTGTAATTATTTTTTATTTTTATTTTTAAAAATATTTTATTTATTTGACTCATGTCTTGCTATGCAACTCAGACTCCTCAGTGCTGGAATTGTAGGTGTGTGGCATCATGCCCGGAGTTCCGGGGCAGCACAGCATGCAGTACCAGGGATCAAAACCCGGTCCTTGTGCTTGCCAGGCAGATACTTAGACTGCTGATCTATATTTACAATTGTTATTGTTATTTTAATGTATTTGGTTGTTGCAGCGTCTCTGTGCAGCTCAGACTCATGGTGATCCGCTTGCTGTCAGCCTCCTCAGAGCCATTACAGGTGTGTGCCACTAGGCCTGGACTCTGGCCAGCTCAGCCTGCCTTGGGGGCAGGGCTGGAGCAGCGTGCAGTTTCGGGGATCAAACAGTGGTCCCTGTGCTTGCCTATGCTTGCCTAAGCAGGTACTTCAGTCCGCTGAGCTATCTCGCTGGCCCCGTTTGTAATGATTAATATAGTTGGTGTGCTGGATCAAGCAGAGGTTAAAAATAAAGGTGGCACACACAAATATAGCAGGTCTACTTGCCTTTCTTAGAAAAGTCTGAGCTGGTGGGTGGGCCAGCAGCAAGGGTCAGGTCATTCTTTCTGGCTGCTCTGCTTTCTTGTAGGTCAGGACTTCTCGAACCTCCTCGATGTGACATGGACTTTAGCAGGTCCAGTGTGGGACCTCCCAGACGAGGCTGCTCCCCGAGTTTGCTTTCACTCCTGGGTCTGGGACGGGCTTCATCCTTCCTTTATTTGAGAATGTCTAATAGGTGCCCGCAAGGCATCAAAATCGAATGTCTGTCTGTTTGTGCGTTAGAAGAAATATAAAAATTCTTAGTTCTTGTTTTGGCTTCTCTTCCTAGTTAGAATGGAAGTTTTAATCTTTACCTGGATGTAGGTATTTTGTACTTCAAGTGATGTTTTCTTTAGGAAATAAATGAGCAACAAAAATTATTCATAGGAATTAGTAAACTCAGTGTATTTTTTCTGTTCTATTTTCCATGTCTTTTGTCCTCTTTGTAGCAGGAGTGTATCACTGTCTTCTTGTTTTCAGTAATAATATCATTGGTGTTTTATTTATTTTTTCTGTTTAATCATCTCATTGATTTATTTACCTAATAGACTTAATGGTTAAATTAAAAATAATAAGATATATAAAAATATAATGTCTTAAAAATTCTCTGCCTCTTCATACAAGATCTTTTTGTAAAAAAAATGCTCTTACTCCATCTTTGTGTTCCTTGCTGACTTTATTAGCCAAGTGACAATCTGAGAGGGGCTTAATTCCTGGCAGTTTTTTCTTTTTGTCTCTTGGAATTGTTGTGTCTATTGAAAGATTGTAGGCCTTCCCTAATGGATTCCTCTGTGTACTCTCTGTGCCAGGGAAGTTACCAGGGCCACAGTGAAAGAGATGTGTGTGTGTGTGTGTGTGTGTGTGTGTGTGTGTGTGTAAGGGTACATACACAGAACTCTCCTTGTGCTTTGATTCAGTCGGTTGGTCAGTATTTCTTTAGCATGATGGTGGCGTATCAGAAGTAGCCATTGGTGTAACGAGCTTGGTATTTAAAGGCAGATAAAATGATGGCAAGACAAAAACAGCTCTTCAAACTGAGGTCTAGGAAACTCTTTTGCTATCCATTCCCTTTTCATTCCAGGACCTCCTAACTTCCATGTTGGCGTCTTTCAGTGCAGGTTCCTGGGCTGTGGCGTTAGGAACGCGTTCCTGGTGTTCCCTGGGCAGAGTGACAGTTATGAGAAGGACAGCTAGGCATCCCTGTGCTGCATCCTCTCTGGAGGTACTTCAAGAGGGAAAGTGTGGAGTTTAGAGTGAGGCCAGGGTCTGTTGTATAACCTTAAAGCGAGATTTTAACCTTCCTGGGCCTCAGTTTCTCACCTATGAAATGAGGATAATACATGCCTCATAATGTGTGTACAAGTAGTAAGTGAAAAATTCATGCAAAATACCGCAGTGCCTGGCACGAAGGAGGCACCCGCTCTACTTCTCTCTCACCATCTTGAGCCTTCAGTCGGATCCAGGCCTTTGAAGTAGGGCCAGCTTCCTTCTGGGAAAAAAAGCTGTGTTACTTGTTAAGCTGCCGTACTGGCCCACTCAAAAGACTAAGAGTTATGGCTCCCAGAATCAGTTGACCTATTGTTATTAAATTGCTTCAGTCCTGCTAGTTTCTGGAGTTGTCATTTTGCACTAGTATTGATTTACAGTTTCTCCTTGTTTCTTATAAATGTAGTTACCAGTAAGGGCACTAGAGGGAGCCATTTCACAAAATATCAGTGACTTTACAAATTAAAAATTGCCCCGCATTAGAAAGGATACAGAATTCTTTTTACACACACCAACGTAGTGACGAAGGCCCTTAATGTTTTTGTGTTTCTTTCATTATTAGGGAGAGTGCATTGCTTAAAAATTCCCTAGGAAGATTACACATTTGAATCAATTTTAGTATTTAGGAGCACAAAATAACATGGACTGGATTCAAAGGGAAGCCACACATTTGTTTGAAACTAGATAATGAAGTGTGGAAGGAAAGCTTGGGTAAATGTGGGTTACTAGATGCTTGAGGACTAGGTAGGCAGTGCCACCTCGGGCTCTAACAGTGCAGGATTTCTAGGGAAGATGGCACGCAGCTGCTATTCCCCACCATATTAAAGAACAGAATAAGAAGAAATGGGCATTTATGACCCCATGAGGGGTGCACATTAATAACAAGCAAGAATTTCTGGAACCAAGGGTGTATAGTATGAAGGAAACTGTCACAAATGTTAAAATTAATGTTAAAAACAAAGCAGGCCAGCGAGGCGTGCTGGCATATGCCTCGAATCCCAGAACTCTGCGAGGCTGGGGCAGGAGGATTAGAAGACGATGTCCACCCTGGGCACATTGGTGACTTAGAGCGTTCCTACATCAAAATATAAAAGTAAATAGGCTGAGAATGTAGCTCGGTGTGAAGGCCCCGGGTTCAGCCCCTAGTACTGAAAAGCAACAACAACAACAACAACAACAGCGAAACCAAACCAAACCAAACCAAACCAAACCAAACCAAACCAAACCATCAACAAAGCAAATTAGGGAAGATGTTCGTATGCCCAGGTATCGTTATTTCTGTCATGAAAGCTGGTGGAGGTGCATTTACCTCATCATAATGTTTATTTAAGGCTAAGCATGGCATAGACTATGACAGTGATCTCGTCTGCCAGGGGCACAGGCTAGGGCTAGATAGGACTTAACAGGATCAGCAAATTTAAACAGTTCCTCATTGTATATTTTTCATAATTTTGGAGATTCATAGTAGTCACTAGCAGTTTTTGTTTCTAAAATACTTATATACAGCCTGGGTTACAAAAGTGAGCTCAAGGCCAGCCTGAACTGTATAGTGAGACCCTGTCTCAGACTAAACAAAAACAAAAACAAAAACAGAAAAAACCTTATATATGTACTTATTTAACGACTGAGCTGGAAGAAGGAAAATGACTATAGATGAAAAAGAATTAGCAATATCTTCCCTGATGCTTATTTTTTGAATCTATAGTTTATAACTCATCAGGGTTCCTAATTTATACAACAGATGAACGTGGCAAGGAGGACTAGCTTTTGTGCTTATGTATACGTGGTTACACAGCAAGTCCACAGGAGGGCGCCAAACTTCCCTTTCGCCTCAGAACCATCCCACAGTCTCACCTTGTGAGTCTCTCTCTCTCTCTCTCTCTCTCTCTCTCTCTCTCTCTCTCTCTCTCTCTCTCTTTCGTCTTTTTGAGACAGGGTCTTGCTGTGCAGTTCAGGCTGGCCCTGAGCTCACTTTTGTAGCCCAGGCTGGTCTGGAACTTACACTGATCTTCCTGTCTCAGCCTCCCAAGTGCTGGGATTACAGGTGTGCGCCACCATGCTCTACTGTGAGTCCATTTCGGATTAGTCTTTTTTCTTTATCTCTTTCCTGTCCTGTAAAATCAGCAGTCTCAAGTCCCAGCATCATCCGGGAGGAATGGGATGCGACTTTTCAGATTCCTCAGATACCTTAGAACAAATATATATATATAGTGGAAGGTGATAACACTTTCCATCTCTCGTAAGGATGGGTGCCTCATTTCATAACTTAGCTGCACAAAGCCAGCAACACCGTACCTTCCCTAAGACCATCTACTAGGGGCGCATGAGATGATGAAATAAAGAACAAGGGCCTGGGAGTGGAGGACTGGGATGAGGAGGAGAAAACCCAGCCCAGCTATAAAAAAGAAAACAAAACTATTTACAACTCTATAACTTATAGAAACTATAGTTAATATTGTGAACTATTTCCTTCTGCGTAGTTATAAGAATTTAGAGAAATGGAGCCCACTATTTGCAGCAAGTAAATCTGAAAGATCATCAAAGGGCTAAAATCTGGGAGCAGGGTTGATGTCACGTGCATATTGATCAGTGCTTAGAGCAAGCCATTCTTTTTTTTTGATACCAAGAATTGAATTCAGAACCATTGCTTGCCAGGCAGGTGCTGTGCCGCAGAACTATATCCCAGGCCTAGGAACCGATTCTTAGAGATTCAAAGCAGAGAGTAGGAAGAACAGGAGAAATGAAAGTGTCCTGATCTGAGACAGTAACAGAGACGGCAAGAGTGGCTTCTTAGATTTCCTATGCTTCTTTTCTCCAGTTCACAGAATTCGACCTCCTGGGTCATGTGGTGACTGTTTGAAGCCCCCATGAACAGATTTTGAGCATCCTTCAAAAGCATAGGTAGAATAGCTGTGCAAAATAATGGGTGTCTACATAATGATCTGCTGTGGACAACCCCATGGAAAGTACTCTTGCCTTTCCACCACTCACTGTGATGTGCAGTGCTAGTATTTTCCCCAGAGCCTCTCAGATCTCATTTAATCAGAGCCAATGCACTTTCACCTCCAGCAGTCAGGACCTGAAGCTCTGTTCAGGGAGGGTTTTCCACAGCCTGCTCAGTCCTCCCTTTGGTGTGTGCATAAAGACCTGGAAGTGCCTGTGCCTCACTCGTTCAGCCCTTAACCATTGACTGTTGGCTTTTGGCATAGACAGCTTCTGTGGCCTTGCCCTGATGAGAGAATTCTGAGGATCCAGTTATTCTCCACAGTTCTGCAGGATTGCACTGGAGCTATCCTCTGTGGAACTTGGATTTTGAGTTTGTGGTAGATAGCTTCTAAGATGGCCTTGAATAATCCCAACCCCTGGTTTTTACACCCTTGTGTAATATCCTGTCCTTGAGTGTCCAGTAGACTATGACTTGCTTTTGACCAACAGAATATGGCAAGGGTAGTGAGATGTTATTTAATAATTAGGATACAAAAGACTGGGACCTCTATATCTATCACTTGCTCATCTTGCATGCTGAATCAGGCAGCTTTTCACCACTGGGACAATATATCTGCCCTATTGTGTTTAAAGGAGAAAAGGTTTATTTTTGGCTCATGGTTCAATCCACAGCCAATTGGCTCCAAGGGAGAAATATCAAGGTGGAAGGACGTGGCCAGAGCCCAGATACAGTTTCTGGCCAGATACACTCCCTTGACCAATTCAGACACATCCAGAAGTGAGCTGTATTAATCTCCCAGGCATCTCTCAAGCCAATCAAACTGACAGCCAAGATTAAGCATCTCACAGCTAAGCCACCTGGCAAAGATGCTCGAGGACTAGAACGGAACAGCAGCCTTTGTTCAACAATTTATGTGGAGCTAAATGCTGCCAGTTGCTATTGAGTGAGTGTAGAAGTAGATTCCCTCCCAGGTTGAACTCTCAGATGAGAGTTTTCTCTCTCAGTTACAACCATGTGGTCAACCATGAAGCAGAGGAATTATTTAACTTGTACCTGAAATCTTTTTTTTTTTTTTTTTATGATAGGTTCTCACTATGTAGTTCAGGCTAGCCTTGATGTTGTGGCGTAGGCTGGCCTCAAATTCACAGCAATCCTCCTGCCTCAGCCTCCTGAGTGCTGGGATTACAGACGTGTACCACCATGCCCCATTGCACCTGAAATCATCACCATAGAAACAGTAAGGTGATGAGTATGTGCTGATTTTAGATGCTGAGTTTTGGAGTAGTTTGTTACGTAGGCTCACACCAGTGGTTTCCTCTCATTACTTGTCTTGCTTCCTTCATGGTGTTACAAATTTTTCCTGGGACTTTTCCTGAGTTGGTCCTTTAGGGACATTAGTCATCTAAGACAGCTTGTCCCCTATGCCACAGATTCTAAGGATGGGATTCTAAAGCTGGATAACTCACATGCCAAATAGCAACAGGACCATCATTAAAGTAAGTGGGGTGTTATAAGCATAATGCAAAAGCTTTAATCTTGGTAACTCTGAGACGAGTAAATACCAAGATTTTCACCTGTGATGAATAGGGATGTTTGTTTATTTATTTATTTTTGTATTATGACCAGCTAGCCTGCCCTGGGGGTGGGGCTGGCACAGCATGTGGTGCCAGGGATTGAACCGTGGTCCTGCAACTGCCTAAGCTTTCCTAAGCAGGTGCTTTAGACCACTGAACCATCTCGCTGGCCCAGGGATGTGGATTTCGATGGAAGAGAATGTTGTGGTTTTGTAGTACTTGAGATTTTTGAGGCAAGTAGCAATTCAAGGGACAATGGTAGTTAGTTTGCTGATTTTCTGTGCCTATTAATGTAGTGAAGAAGAGGAAATGACAAGGTCATTACCAAAACAAAGCATGGTGCTATAGCCTGAAAGTCTTGAAGACAACAGGCTTAAGATAAAGTGTAGGGTTTGTGTATAAGAGGAGCAGACCCTCAGAGAAGTCTAAGTTAGACTTCTCTCAGGCCAAAACCCAGGGTCCTGATAAGGAAAATAAAACACCTGGAAATTTGAAATGAATATAATGAGGTGTACTAGGAAACACTGATTCCCCCAGAGTCTCTTGAGCCCCCTGGGCCTGAAGAAATAGATAACTTCCTCTCACTGGAGGAGAACAAGCTCATTCCTTGGCTGAAGACTCTGCAGAGGCTGGCATTGTAAGGGATGGCAGAGGGGCTCTAGGGACAGATGTGACATCATCAAAGAAGCTTTCTAGATGAATGTTTTCCCAAAATGTGTGTGTGTGTGTGTAACCCATTGCCCGACTGGCTGCATAAGAATGGCTTGAGAACATCTTAAAAACAAGGGTCCTAAGACATGCATTGGGAATTTACCCTACGTGCATTTCTTCTAATTGTCTTTCCTCTTTTTTCTTGTCCTTGACTTCCAGCTTCCTTTTCTACTTTCAGACGAATGCTCCTTGGGGCAGTGGGGAGGGGAGGGCAAGATGCTAATGCACAAGGTGGGCATCAAAGCATGTCAAATGCGTGTATGAAAATGCTGCAATGAAACGCAATTAAAAAATAAATGCCCTGTGTTTTGATCCTTCACATTTATTTCGAGCACCAGTTAATTATTGTGACTTTGGTTCACGTACCTGCTTTATTTAAAGTTATTCAACTCAGTCCTTCCATGCTTGGTAATCTTAAAGTTTTTCCTTTTGAAAGTCTTACTAATAAGACTCTTGAAATATACTTAGTTCTCCTTGGGGCCTGAAAGTAAGTCAAATTCCTTTGATAATTTTTTAAACTACAATTTTCATATTTCTCTTTTGCCTTCACTTTCCCAAACTAAATAAGACCTCTCCTTTTATTGGTTATAATTTGTCATGATGTCAGACCATCAGGTTTCTGTCAGGTGCCAGTATGCTCGTCATCTTCTTAGGCAGTGGGACCTGAGATGGCATGGGGGGCCCTAGACATTATTCTGGTACACATGAACTAGAGAAGAGCCCTTGTCCCCCTCCTCCCACACTACACATTGTCATCCAATGGAAAGCCTCAAAAGCCTCAAAAGCCCCTTACTTTGCAGCTTTTTTATACAGCTGTGAGCATTATGGTCCAGGTCTTTTCCATTCTTGCTTCTTGTCATTTCTCTGTCAGCAACTGCGCAGGTAGCTGATTCCTAGAGAGTTGCTGAGGCCTTGAACTCACAACTTTAGCTGATTGATTATCCCATCTGGCTTTCTTAGGGTGGAATAACTAAGTGCAACACTGGTAGATTTTTGATTTCATCTATTTTTTTCCCTTATTCTTTCTTTTTTTTTAAAAAATGTATTTGGTTGTTGCAGGGTGTCACTACACAGCTCGGACTCATAGTGATCCTCCTGCTTTCACCCTCCCCAGCGATGTGATTACAGGCCTGCTCCACTACATCGGGACTTTGGCCAGCTCAGCTCGCCCTGGGGGGTGGGGCTGGTGTGTCATGTGATGCTGGGGATGGAACTATGGTCCCTGGGCTTGCCTATGCAGGTGCTTTAGTCTGCTGAGCTATCTCATCCATTTTTTTTCATTTAAAAAAATGATACAAGCCAGTATTTGCTGCCAATATGTGCTAGGTAGGCCTGATTATACATCCCTTTAATTTTTCTATAATGTGGGAGAAAAAATCTTTTTATCTGTATGTTTTGCTGTCCACCACAACAACATGCACAGGAATAGAAACTTTCATAACAGAATTGGGTTTTATCTTTGAACAGGTATATGCCTGATCACTACTTTAGATAAGTGGATATGGAAAAAATTGGTTCCTAAGAGATAGATAAAATGTGATAGCATATTCTTTAAAAAGTTAAGATATAATTTGTATGTCATAAAAAGCTATTCTTTTAAAAGTAGACAGCTGAGTGAATTTTAGTACCTTCTCAGAGTTGTGAAACCATCACCCCTAATTCAGAGCATTCTCCTGGCCCTTAAAGAAACCCTGTCCCAGTCAATAGTCACTCTCCATCTCCCTTTGTCCTGTCCTATCTGGGCCTCTGACTCCACAGTACTACCTATGTGTGGATGCTTGGGCCTTCTACTCCAGGAAGTACAATTGTACCCACGTGTACACATATACGCTTTTACCCATACATTTGTATGTGTGTGTTCATATTATATATTTGCATCCTAAATTGTGAAGGAGTTCTGTCTTCACAGAGTTCTGGTATTTCACCTATTAGATCTTCCTAGATTCTGAGGAAGCAATAAATCTACGTGTTTAGTGAGGAGTTTTGCTCAGCATCATCTCTCGGAACTTGACTTTAGTTTCTGAAATATTCATACTACTTTTCTAGTTAAATGCTCATTCTCTTAACAGAAAAGATTTCTGCTTTTTCTATGGTCTGGAAACATAGCACCTGTTATGGTTTATATCTAGTTGTCCCCCCAAAGCCTCATGCAATCGTAAGGTGGGGACTTCTAGAGCTTGAGACTTGAGTCATGATCCACTGGGATTATGTGTTTTAGTATTGATGAGATTATGGGTCTGAGTACTTCTGGGATTATGGATGTGACCTAAGGTGGATAGGCTGAGGCAGAGAGCCTGAATGTAATATAAAGAGAGACAGAGAGACAGAGAGACAGACGTTGGCTGTTGCTCTCTGCTCCCCTGGTCATTCCGTTGCCTCTGTCACCATATTGTTGCTGTTCTGCCGCCATGAACTGCTGGCCTCTGCATTGCGCCTCTCTGCCTTGGATCCAGCTGAGTATGGACTGAAACCTCCAGTAACTGTGAGCTAAATAAACCTTTCCTTCATTTTGAGTGCTGGGTATTTGTCCCAGCAATGAGCAAAAAGTAACTAAGACAGCACCATAATCTGGACCCAATATATCTCCCTTGTTCTTGCTTCAAAGATATTTTCTGGGTAGTCGTGTCTGTCTTTGTTTGCCATTCTTCTTCTCAGGAATAATTTCCAAGAGTCATCTTGAAAATGTAGCTGTGAAGCCCCACTCTTCCTGGGTAACCTTCCCTGCAGATCTACAGGCCGAGGCCCCTCGGCTGTGTTCTCTTTCCGTCACCACAGAAAGGAAACTTCTGCCTCCTGTGCGAGGTTGTGCTTCTCTGATGGTAGTCACTACAGAATGACAAAGTCCCTTGGTCCCCAAGGTTCCTGTCACTTCGTTTTCACCTAACTGTGCTCTCCTGTTGGTCCAGAAGAGCAGTTTCCCTCATTATTTTCTCCTCTGAGAGATCATGTTGTCAGGTTGAATTTGACAGACGCACTTCTGTAAATGGGATGGGACACTGCCTTTAGGAGACCTTTGTAGCATACGATCATTTGTTTTTTTTTTTTTTTTATAAAAACATGAAATACAACTTGTAGAAATCCACCTGACATCAGGGATGAAAAGGAAAGACTGTATCTCGAACTGATAGAAGACAGGGCCACACAGACACATACTTTGCTTTTTTAGAGAGTGAGACCATTTGAACCACCACTTTGTTTGGAGTGGCCAGATAATTTATTTTCTCATGCTGGTAGATAATTAAGTTAGGACTCCAGCTTTATCTTAACTATATAACTTTGAGCAAATTATCTATCTTCACTAATCACTGTGAGGTTTATGTATTTGTAAAATAAGAATACCTAGTTTATAGAAGTTGTTGCAGATTAAAGATGGTTGCTAATTTTTTTTGACATAGAGAGCATTGACAAGCAAAATATATGCCTCTGCTCCTTAAGTCCAGGCTGTACGATCGCTTGACTAATAGAGTATGTAGAACTGACCGTGTGTTACTTTCCGAGCCCAGGCCATGTAAAAGACTGATAGCTTCTGTTTTCTTTTTCTTGGAAAGTTTTCTTTGAGGACACTGAGTCATCATGTAAAAAGTCCAAATACTCTGAGACCACCATGCTATGTCAGAGAGTCCCAGCCGAGCCCTGCAGCCATCCCCATCAAGGTGATAGGCCTGGGAGATGCTATCTGGTTTTCTGCAACCAGCCATTCACTAGCTCAGTACCAGCAAGTGTCTTTGCTAACAGCAGTTGATACCACGTGGAGCAAAGGAACTGCCTGCGTCCCCATTGGGTTCTTGACCCACAAGACCAAGAGGCATCAGGACTGTTAAGCTAGCTGGTAAGTGGCAACAGATAACTGGAAAAGAATTTGCTACCTACAAATGGGGTGCTATTGTAGTAAAACCCTAAAACATGTGGCACTGGGTCTGTGACTGGGCAAAGGCAAAGATACCGAAAGGCCTCAAGGAGCTGGAAGGTGCATAGTCTGCTGGCTCAGAGGGACTGGGGAGACTGGATTTGGAGGCTAGAAAATGTGATCCTTGTCACTGAAAAAAATCTGATAACACTGTTACCTACAGTCATATGCAGAACAGAAAACAAAGCTACAGACTAGTGGACTTAGAGTTTTCCTGGAAGAAAGTTTCCAATCAATCAATCAATTTATTTATTTATTTATTTATTTTTGAGCTACTTATGATCAGCTAAGGATAGAGAGTTGTAAGCTTTAAACATTTTTTCAGTGGTTAAACAATTTTTAAAAGGTAATACAAAGGAGGCAGAATTTAATGCGCTTCAAAATAAAGGCGATCCCATCCACACTGTCAGCTCCAGACCACGACCACAACATACTCCAGGGCACAGTATCTGCCCGAACGTTGTGCTTTGGAGGGGCAGATCTAGCATGCTGCTGGCTTCATATGCTGGCATCACCCTTCATGGAATGCTAGGGAATCTGTGGCAGGAATGGAAGTAGGACAGATCGGAAAGCTAAACGAAAAGAACACTCAGTTGACTCACCTCGCTAGAAAATTTTAAGAAAATGCTCATTGCCCTTTCTCTATCACTCGAAAGGAAAATAAATAATAAAACGAGAATAAAGATGCAAAGAGCTAATTTTTAGTTTCAATTTGTTTTTCTGAATGATGCCTCTTAGGTATTTTATGAAGGGTAAATTACATTTGAAATGAAATCTTTTAAATGGGTTATCTTTTGGGTAGTTATCCTGCACACCTTTGAATGTATTTTACTTCTTTGGGGTGGGTGGGGTACAAAGATGAATTCTGAAGAAGTTGAGAGGAAAATAATTTCAGGAGGTAATGGATGAACTTGGTCTGGAAGATTAATCAGGGCAGTTGCCAGGGAGTGCCAACGCATAGCTGGAGTAGAACTAAATATCTGATTGTAATTAAAACTTTAGGTTTCTAATGGCTGCATGAAAGATATTTTAATAAACGTGAAATGCACTTTCTAAATGGCACGCTAACTTTTAATGACTTGGGTGTTTTGTTTGATTAGTAACCTGGACTGTTAAATTAAAGCCAACTGCAGGTGCATGATAAAATATTGATGGTTTCAGGCAAATGAATTGGGGGAGTTATGCTTGACAGACTTTTTGTATCATTACGGATTTTAACTGGTGGAAAATATATATTGCTGGTGCTTAAAGATAGTTAAAGGGGATCTTCCTGTTTATATGACCTCATTTTAATTTTACAGTAATAATAAGGGGAAATCTGAATTATTCACAGATGGTTGGTCAAGAGAGGTCACTTAATTAAAAAAGTGTTATTTTAATTACACCTGTTTCACATTCCTGGAATAGGAAATTAAATATTGGGAAGCATTTGATTATTTCTGTTCCACAGCATACCTGGACTTCTGCTGACTCTGTGAAGACCCGAGAATACGGGGCGAGCCCTCTGCTTCGTGATAGCAAGGGGTTTTGTTCCAAGATTCAGGATTTTAAAAATAAGTACTTCATTGATAGTTTCAGAAATAATGTAAGAGAGAAATATATATGAATATAAAACTATATATCTATACATGCCCAATTTCATGGGCATATGTGTAGATGTACTACATATAATATATCCTTGTACACACAGATACTTCTCTAGAAGGATATATAAGAAAGTATGAGTCAGGGTT